>JBBPTF010000265.1:0-20486 GCA_038094015.1 Phylloporus cf. gajari | reverse complement strand
TCTTGATCGCATAAAATCTCGTGCGTGCACCAAAGTCCGGCTCATTCAACGTTTTATTCTCTCCCTCCAGATCACCATTAGTATGGCAACCCAATCACAACGATGGTCCCATGAGGTGTGGGCAATGCGCGATATTCATCACCGGCTGTGGATGGGGTTTGGAATGTGTATTTTCATGCACATTAATCTGGAACATCATCACCTTCATGGTATCGAGTGGTCTTAGGGAGTTATCTAGGCTCACTACTTGTCACCAGTTCGACTCACAATTCCCCTCTAATCCTTGGATTATCCCCTCCACTTCCTAGTTTCACGCAACGTTATATAGTATCTCTCGTATACGAATCCATACGTACTGTTATCAGGCAAATAAAGATCAATCCAAGCGCCGCTTTTCTGCCTCCCAATCAGTAGAATCGCCCCCAAACAGGCTATGCAGCGCCATGATAACGACGCAAATGAGCCCAGCGTTGTGTGACTGTCATCCCATGAATACATGTTCCCATTTCGAAGAAATAAAGGGAACACGTGTACACCCCGCTCGAGCACGCTTCGTGAATGTTTTGGGCGCACAGAGCCTGCTACAATCCCCTCGAGCGCCGATGCAACGCTCATCGAATTGAGCCCGATCGCGCTCCCCGATCGGTCCCTATCATAGTACACCAACCGCTGCCCGATGTCAACGAAAAAGTCATCTAGATGGCACCAAACTCACCTCGAGATCGGCCACGACGATCACAGGCCAACTCCCCACCTTGACCCCATGCATGTCCTTGAGCCACTTGGTCCACTGATCCGCACCCATCCACGTAAATATCACGTCCCTCTTGGCTGCGGCACCCAACCGCCACTTTTGAGCGACCTCGGTCAACTTGGTCAATACAGCTTCTTGCTTGACTCGAGGTGTCGCCACGATCAACACGAGCGGGCGGTGTGGTGCGTACACGACCTGCTGGAACACCTCGTGCGACAGCTCAAACGCACTCGGGAAGCGGTGCGTGTGCAGCCACGTCCGGATGTCGGAGGGGTCCGAAGAAACAGAGGTGAGAGTATAGGTCGCGACGGGCGTGCGCGCATCCCCATCTTTGAACGCGAGGAGCGCTGGGGTGGTGTATGCGTCGAGAAGTTCGGGGGCCGTGGTGATGTAGACGGGTGGTGAACCCGGTAAAAATTGCGACGTTTTCGCAATGTTATTCTATCCAAGATGCTATCAGTATACAACAACGCGAGGAGACAAGACTGACCATGATGCATGATGCGCGGATCGGACCCGTCATAGAGCATGAGGTACACGACTGGATTGTTATGTACTACAGTCTCCAGCTCAAGCCCATCGATCACCAGTATATTCTTAGACGAGGCATTAGTCATGCAGGAGGGGCGAGGCAAGAAACGTACGGGTTTGAAGCCTTGTCGGCGAAAGCAATGAGCTGGTCATAGGACCGTCCGCCAGTGTATTCCGTTTTGATTCCATGCGCACAGAAGAACATCATCAGAAACCAAGTGACACCCCGGCTCGTGCAGAGTGCCTTGTGTCTCTCGCAGTCGACCTCAATGATGTTGAGCTTGTGCTGCATGCGTCGGCCAAGTTGGGCTCATGCAGGTGCGAGTTTTTTGCAGTGGCCACACCTGGACAATGTCAGTAGAGGTCCAAGAAGAGAAGAGAGACGTTACAAAGGTGCGAAGAACTTGATGAAAATGGGGCCTTGAGCGAGATAGCTGTCAAAGGATTGCACGTCGTGAGCGACAACGGTGCCAGAGGGAATTGCGTTGGTGCGTGGGGTTTGGACAATGAGACGTTCTGGTGGAGCAGGCGTTGGAGTTGGCGTCGGCGTTGGCCCTGGTTCCGTCAACGTCGGTGTCAGTGTCGACACCTCGACCTCATTGAGTATGGTTGCGGTGGGCAACCAGGGAGGTCTATGCCTGGGTCAGTGTTGATCTCGAGTCGGAGGTGCCGACTACATTGCTCCAGGTGAGCTCAAGCGTCGGTAGTACTGAGAACCTGACGAAAAGTATTAGATAATGAACCAGCCACTGGACATGGTGCAGGGCGTATCCAGGTCAATTCACCTCAAGTCATCCTCTCCTCGCCCCATTGGCCTGGGATCGGACTAGTCATTGGCATCTAAACCTGTTCAGCGCCGACGTGGACGTCCTTGGCAGCTGGGAGACTCGCGCGTGACCGTCCTTGCTCGTCATTTCGCGACATTCTTGGCTAGTGTGCTTAGTCCCTGTCGTAGTCGACGTTCTGTCAAGCTACACATGAGTCACACGTCAAGCCTTTCCCTCTGTCGTGCTCTGGCCCCGTGTGAATAACGACACCCATTCATAGATTCGTCTGTCCTCTGCCATCTACTCTCGTCACAGTTACTCACGACTCATCTCTCATAGTTCCCTTACTTCCTCCTCACGCGACTTCCAGGCCTCTCAGGCTCTTGCCAAGCAACTCCCACATAGGCAACGTTTAAGTGCTTTGAATCAAGCTGCCTTCGATGACAAGCACCTCCGGAATGCGTTTCGCCCCGTCACTGTCACGCTGGTCTGGCCGTCGACGTGTCGAACATGGAAACGAGGACGGTAAGCGCACCACTCCAACGGCTGAAGCAATGGTATGTGGTTCAGCGGGTCTGCGATATCGTGCTGACGTCTCGCTAGACATTTCCCAGGGGCGCTGTACAACCAAGGACGAGGGATTATGGATCGATGACTCTGCGCACCCTTGCTGTCAAGCCTCACCGTGGCATTGTACATTACAAGGCTATTGTTGCTGTAGACCTTTCTGTTAATTCCACCGCTGAGGGTCCGAGTCCTGAGTCCTGATTCATCTATCATGATCTGCTCCACCATGATATTCCAATCACAACAGTTACTATCGATGATCTCATCCTTTCCATACTGTCGCAGACTTCAGGACAGATCGATAGCCGCACCACCGTTCACTGACCACGATACTGTATTTGTATTGAAAACAGAATGACAATATGGAGTGTGTGCAAAATATGGAGCGGTAGAGGAGGCTTCTGGGAGAGTCAACCAGTGCCAGCAGGGGAGATGTACGAAGGAGATAATCTCATTCAAAGTATCAAAGCACGTCCAGCGTGCGCACGCTCTCTATCAACGCATCCAATGTCGCTGGCGTGATCTTCCTCACCTGGAAAGTGATCAGGCTCTTGGTAGAGACCCTAGTGTACTCTATGTCGTTTCGTTTGAGTAAAGAACTTGTCGACACGTGTCCACGTGTCCATCTGCGATGCACTGGGATAAGAACCATACCCAACATCGGCCGACTCTGTTTCTACTCTCTTCCCGGCATCACTTCGGCCAAGAAGAAAGTTTATCCAAGGGTGAACGAGATATAAATCAGAATATCCTGGCCTGAATTGTTCTTCGAGCTTGATATCCACCGTCCCGAGCACACCGGCATCTGCACAAAAGACAAATCCTGATTCAACCCAGCGACGTTTTGAAAGATTTACCCCGAAGGCAAGGCATGGGAGTTTCATCCGCTGTTCTGCAAAGGTAGGTATGGGAAATCCGCTCACTTGGTTGTACAACTCCATGAGCTCGTCAGGATTGATTGAGAAAGCACGGAGCTCGGCAGTGATCGTTTCCATCTCAGCATCGGGAACGGGGGGTGGAATGTAGAGAGTCAGCGGCTGGTTGCACACGACGATGCTCGTTGGAAGACAGGTATTAAAGCTCCCAGATTCCCCACTCCATGCAAGAATACTCGTGTCCCCAGAGCTCATCAGTAGCTGGGACAACAATCGCCCCAGCGCCTTGTCCTCTTCACCGTATGTAGCAGATAATGGCGTTGAGAAAATTCCAAGCAGTGAATACGCTGCGTCCTCAACCCGCGTCGTCTGGCGCGTGGAGGCCAAACGAAGTTTTTCCCGTATGTTGTTGAGTCCAGGGCGGAGTGCCTTCAAGAATTGCGCCGAGATCCCTGTCGCCTTCTCCATCTCAGAGATGACCTCAGGCGACTCCTTGTGGTTGTAGATAGTCAGACCCAAGTACGGTTTCCAATCTTTAGTGTAGATCCGCACCACCTTTGAGGCGTGATATTCTTGCAACGTCCACCCGCGTGAGTTCCACTTGCTCCTCATCAGAGCACCGAGCTCCGCTAGTTGGTCGACATCGTAGAGAAAGATGATGGTCACCGCAGAGCCCTCGTACCACTTGAACATGCGCACTAGCGCTTCTTGTAGTACGACGTTATTCCTTTTGTTGATACAGCATGTGTCACTCCAGGCCCAATAGAACCCCTCATCTCGTACGATCTTGCAGAACATTCGTAGCTTATCATGGGTGGGAGATGCTTCTAGATCGCACACCACAATCTTGTCGACCTTCTCGTATAGGGGTTCATCACCTTCCCATGTGTGCGAGAGGGTGACATAACGATAAAACTTTCCGACTTCTCCCTCAATGAGAGCGTGATCGACGTGTGTGGTCATGGAACAGATGAGTTCCGTGAAGATAGGCATAGTTTCAAATGCAGCAATCTGCTGAGATTCGCTGCACAGACGGCCAGAAATGGCATTGATGAGGACCGGTGGGGAACGATGAACTGTTTTTTTAACAGCGGTCCGAACCACTTCTTGCGTCGCTTCCGGTCTAACGTAGTGTCGAGACTGCTCTACAAGGGAATATCGATCGAAATATATCAGTGGAATCTAGAATTCACTCACCACGAATCTCCGGATCGGGTGATTCTGACATCTTCACGAGCATCATTTCAAACGCATCTGTGGCGGCTACGTATTGACTTGCACCACGTAAAGCTTGATGTTTCCTCTCGTAGCCCAGTGACGACGATGGATCAAGCTTGATTACCTGAACAGCACCCATTAGCATACATAGACAAAAGAGAATTGAAAATAAGTTACTTCGTCTGCGTCATTCAATGCATCCTCCTACAAGCCCTTTCCCGCGCAAGACTTGCTTCGCTTAACGTATAGGTACTGCGGGGCAGGTGGGTCTAGGGATAATGCGAGCATGTACTGGGAGATGGCCTCGCCATATTGTCTAGCAGTCGCAGCACTATCACCGAGGACCTCTATTTTGCTACGGCATTTAGATATAAAGTCTGATAGAGGATAGCCAGATTAACGCTACTTTGACCATGAACGTAGAACTCACCACGAGCCTAGTTCGCTTGCTCCCCATCCTCCTCCTTAGGGAATTCGCTAGACATTTAGTGGAAACACGCAACCGCATCTGTAACACGACTGGTCGTTTCGAGATGCTCACATAGAGCCTGATAGATCGAGAATCTTTCAAGCATGAACTGCGACCAGGGCCAACTTCAGGCATACAACAGTTATCCAGGAAAGAGAATACTCACGCCGACACCAGTAGTCAAGGCATCTTTCCATGAGCCAGACGTTAGTATTAATCTAGTCCATTCCTTTGCGTCGTTCAGGGCATCCTCCCGTGCGCCCTTGCCCATCCATGCGTTACTTCGCTTCACTAGCAGTGGACCAGCAGGGTCTAGCGATAATGCAGTCGTGTACAGAGTGATGGCTTCGTCATATTGGGTAGCGTTTACGGCGCTATCCCCGAAGGCTTCTAGTTTTCTGCAACAACGATGTTTAAAGTCTGTTACAAGACCCACTTGAGCATCGTAGTCGTTGGGAAGGCGGGTGAAACGGTGGCTCACCCGAAACCCACGTCTTTGTATGCTCGGGCATGCTAACCGCTTGATTGACCATACGCCACATAGATCTTACAGCCTCCTCTGTGCGACCCATCGAAAAAAGGGCCTCACAAAGTTGTTGTTGGGTCGTGATCACAAGATCATCAAAATGCCATCCAGAAACCTGAAATAAACCAGGATTGATTTCAATTCAGAGCGAAAGCGTTGGGGACATACCAATGAGACTATTAGTGGCAGTTTACGAGTGTAGTTTCCCTGCTTAATTCGGGCTTCTTCAAACGCCTGAACCGCTGGCTCGTAGTCGCTGCTCTCCATGAATTCTTCCCAGGGAGAAAGTGCATATGCGCCTATCGGAAATATCAGCGGTGGTACTACTGCGTGTAAAGACATCATCCCACGTGCCTGGACCACATTTAATACTGGGTCCACCCACGCGTCAGCAATGAGGTCATTCATGCAAGACGTCGCATCGATATGCTTTCCGGCCATGAAGAGGACAACAACCTGAAAATGAAACGAGTCAAAGCGAACCCAAGGTTGGGCAGGTTCACGTACTTTGATAAGAAGGGAGACGTGATCTGAAGGAAAATGAAGAGACGCAATATCGCACACCCCATGTCCTCTGTACGTTTCCCCCTTGCCGACAAGGGCCACGCATTTTGCAATGTACCCGATAACGGATCGCTGAATGCTGACTGACTTGGTTTAACATAGCGTGAGCGTCTGCATACACGGGTGAAGAGCAACAAGCACCTTCTCAGCGTCAACGAGTGCCGCGTCCCACTGCCCTAAGCAGGCCCGAATAAGTGCTCTACTAGCAAGTGCATGATGCCTATTCTTCGATGTCGGGATTGCGGCAGATAGTGATGCTTCTGCATCCGTGAGTCGACCATGTTTCCATGTATCAAGCACAGCGCTGTCAATATCAAGTTCTGGCTCCTAGGCTGCAAGGTTACGGCGAGATCTAGTGCAGACAAGGTACAAAACGTACCGAGACAGAAGGGAATACAGAACCAAGGTCTCTTATAGTGATTCTTTCTCCTTCAGCAATCGCAAGAAGCCGGTCATCTGGAGAAAATGCGATTTGATGTATGTCTTGTTGAGTGTGCGGGATGTGACTGAATTGAGCGTGTGTTGTGGTATCCCAGAAGGTAATGGCTTCCGCTGTAGTGTAGGCTATGGATTTTCCGTGTTGCGGTAGGGCTAGATGCGACTCGCTGTGAGCATCAGGAACTGCCCACTCCGAGACATTCGATCCGGTGGTTGCGTCAATTTCCTTGATTGTGCCGCCTTTAGTCAAGACAAAGAGGTGGTTGTTGCGCCAGAGGATAATGTGTGTGTGTTCCGCTTGGACATAGATGTTGAGGAGTAAGGGACCACGTATGTTGCCGTCCCAGACTTGGACAGATCCGTTAGCAGTGACGGTCGCAACCCGGTCGCCACGTGCAGGAGTATTTGGCCGCGAAGACCGCGATGCTGTAGTCGAGTGTTCGCACTCTTCGCCACGCCGTAATGTCCCAAAAAAAAGCCTTTCCAGTGTCGGCACCATCAGCATTGAAGCTTCCTACGAGACAAGACGAGTCCGGTGAGAAGTCTAGGCAAAGGATGATCATGGATTCGAGCGTGTCTGCAAAGACCAGTTCGTAGGTCCTCGTGTCTCAAACAGCCAGCTCGGAAGCTACCGGCTGTCCTAATGTCTTATCGATATCCAAGGACGCCCCCGCGATCCATCTTCCGTCATTAGAGGCAGCAACACAAACGATGGGTTTTCCCGGCATCGTCGCGACGAGTTCGCCATCTTTCACTCTGCACACTCGAACACCATCACTGCCACCACCGACGAGATACTCGCCGTTCGCTGTAAATGTCACCGCAAGCGCGCCT
The DNA here is from genome assembly GCA_038094015.1 of Phylloporus cf. gajari. Taxonomy (NCBI): domain Eukaryota; kingdom Fungi; phylum Basidiomycota; class Agaricomycetes; order Boletales; family Boletaceae; genus Phylloporus; species Phylloporus cf. gajari. The sequence goes on along the minus strand of JBBPTF010000265.1, from coordinate 12,943 downwards.
ATACTAATTTCAAGGAGCTGGGGATAGTCTTCTGAGTTCTCAAACACTCAGCACGAAAATAGTTTATCTCATCAAGGCTTAGCACGCACCACTTGTCGTCGATATGGTTGTTGCCGACATAGACATTGGCGGCATGCGGTCGAGAGGGCAAGGGAAGAGGGTACGATTTGTGCGGCGCACGTTCGTCGCTCCTCCTCTGAAATAGGCCCCACCTCGTGTTTTTGGTGCTTCGTCCGTCATTCCGTGTCCAGACTTGCCTCGAACGACTGCCGAAAGCAGGATCAGGCAAATATCGCTCAATGTTTCACCCATTTCCGCAAAGGTTCAGTCGGAAATGGATTTGGCCCAGGCGTCGATCCCAGTGATCTAAGATCCCTCATGGGCAGACACAAAGGATCGGCATTTCCACCGCGCAGCATCAAATATATGTGCAATTTAATTCCAGGTAGGATCGTATTACTGTTGTCCGATCGTTGGGCATTGGGCATGGCCTCATCTCCGTCTTGTGGTCCAGTAAATGACTAGCGTCAAGCAATAGCAAATATAGCTCAATGTTCATTCCCACAGGAGACCCGAGTGCGCACCTTGAGCTCCACTCGTGCTCTGTCATTGCTCACCATGAGATTGGCAGGTATTGCCGCCACCGTCCGTTGTAATCGCATTCGGATCAGGCATCCATCGTGATATAAAATCCCCATCAGTGGGCACCACTTGTTCCTCCTCAAGGAACACCGGATCCAGGCTGTCTGGTGTGTTATCATAGGAGGTTGGGCATGCGGTGGGTATAGTGGAATTGAAGTGCATCGTGTTGATCGTTCCCCAGATCCGACCCAGAGCTAGGTGATCACGTAGAGAGTCAAGTGGGGCCTGAAACAAGAAGCACAATTGGAATCAGGATTCGTCCTACTTTGATCTTGGAATGTAGATATCTTGTAGTCCAAAATGCATTCGCCTCGTTGATCGCATAAAATCTTGTGCGTACACAGGGTTCGCCTCATTCGACGTTCATTCTCCCCCTCCATATCATCGTTAGCTATCACAACCCAATCGCAACGATGATCCCATGAGGTGTGGGTGACGCGCAGTATTCATCATCCTCTGGATAGATTGGAATGTGCTTTATGCAGCTTCCATTTGATGCAATCTTGGTTCATTCAACATTGACCTTGAGCACTGTCACTTTCCCCTTGTTGTATCAAGTGGTTTTGGGGAGCCGTCTGGACTTACTTCTTGTCACCGCAACCAGTTCGACTTATACTCCCCTGTCACCTGCAAGAACGCTTCTCTGGTTTCACGCAACATTATAGGCACCTCTTGGATGCGAGTCCATACATACCGTTATGAAGCAAATAAAGATCAATCCAAGCGCCGCTTCTCTGCCTCCCAATCAGTAGGATCATCCCCAAACAGGCTACGCAACGCCATGACGACGACACCAATGAGCCCGAGAATAGCGAGCATAGTCATGTACGGGTGCGCGACGATCCACCCTTCCATCCGGATGAGCCCCGCGTTGTGTGACTGCCATCCCATGAATACATGTTACTATGTCAAAGAAAATAAAAAAGACGCACGTGTACACCCCGCTCGAGCACGCTTCGTAAATGTTTCGGGCGCACAGAACCCGCCACAATCCCCTCGAGTGCCGACGCAACGCTCACCGAGTTGAGCCCGATCGCATTCCTCGATCCGTCCCTATCATGGTACACCAGCCGCTGCCCGACGTCAACTAAAAAGTCATCTGGATAACACAAAACTCACCTCGTGATCAGCCACGACGATCACAGGCTCACTCCCCACCTTGACCCTATACATGTCCTTGAGCCACTTGGTCCACTGATCCGCATCCATCCACGTAAACACCGCGTCCCTCTTGGCTGCGGCACCCAACCGCCACTTTTGAGCGACCTCGGTCAGCTTGGTCGATACGGCTTCTTGCCTCGCTCGAGGTGTCATAACGATCAACACGAGTGGGTGGTGTGGTGCATACATGACCTGCTGGAACACCTCGCGCGACAGCTCAAACGCAATCGGGAAGCGGTGCGTGTGCAGCCAAGTCCGGATGTCGGAGGGGTCTGGAGAAGTAGAGGTGAGAGCATAGGCCATAACGGGCGTGCACGCATCCCCACCTTTGAGTGCGAGGAGCGCTGGTGTGGTGCATGCGTCGAGGAGTTCAGGGGCCGTGGAGACGTAGATGGGCAATGAACCTAGTAAAAACTGCGACGTTTTTGCAATGTCGTTCTATCCAAAGTGCCATCAGTACACCCGACAACGCGAGGAGACAAGACTGACCGTGATGCGAGGGTCAGACGCGTCGTGGAGTAAGAGGTACATGACCGGATTGTTATGCATTACTGTCTCCAGCCCAAGCCCATCGATCACCATCATATTCCTAGACGAGACATCAGTTGCGCAGGAGACGGGAGGTAAGAAATGCACGGTCAGCAAAGGCAATGAGTTGGTCATAGGACCGTCCCCCAGTGTACTCCATCTTGATCCCATGCACGTAGAAGAACATCATTGGAAACCCAGTGACATGCAGAGTGTCTTGTGTCTCTCGCAGTCGACCTCGGTGATGTTGAGCTTGTGTTGCATCCGTCGTCCAAGCTGGGCCTATGCAGGTGCGAGTTTTTTGCAATGGCCACACCTGGGCGATATCAATAGATGTCCGAGAAGAGGAGAGGGACGTTACCGGGGTGCGAAAAACTTGATTAATGCGGGGCCTTGAGCGAGATAGTTGTCAAAGGATTGCACGTCGAGGGCAACGACGGTGCCAGAAGGATTTGCGTTGGTGCGCGGGGTTTGGATGAGGAGACGTTCTGGTGACGTTGGCGTTGGAGTCGGCGTGGGCGTGGGCTCTGGTTCCGTCGATGTCGGTGTCGATGTCGACACCTCGACTTCGTCGGGTGCGGTTGCGGAGGGTTCAGTGTGTGCATTCAGATACCCGACAATGACGTGAAATTCTCTGTTTCTCCCGTACGTTTCAACGAGCTCATCGCTGCGGTATAGATTTTTTTGTGGGTATCCCGTGAGGCCGTTCTCATTGCAAAGGTCTGGACAATCAGCGGGACGAAACGGATGAGTGGTGGACGCACCTCCGTTGATGGCGCAGTTCACTGGCGAGGCGTACGCCTGGGTCTCGGAGTGGCCAACTACATTGCTCCAGGTGGGCTCAAGCATTGACGGGGCTGAGAATCTGACAAAATGTATTCGATGAACCTGCGGAGAACCGGCCGGTCGGTCATGTCAGCGCATCACCTCAAGCCATCCTCTCCTCGACGCTTCACTCACGTCACCATTCCATTATCCTGGGATTGGACTAGTTGGCGGCCATATCCTCAGCTGGGAGGCTCGCGTGTGACCGTTTCAGGTAAGATACGTCCTTGCTTGTCATTTCGAGACATTAGTATTTTGTCTAGTCCCCATCGTAGTCCCCACTAAGCGCCTCTCTGTCGAGCTACTACTCACGAGTCATACGTCAAACCTCTCCCTCCGTTGGGCCTCTTCCATTGGCCCAGTGCGAATAAGCGTGGTCGGCACCCATTCGTAGATTCGTCTGTCCTCAGTCTACTCGCCTCTCATCATGGTTACCAGTACCGCGGGGCTCATCTCTCATAGCTCCCTTACTTCCTAGAAGTACGTCCTCACGCGATTTCCAGGCTTCTCAAGCTCTCGCCAAGCAACCTCTGCAAAGGCAACCTCTCACGCTGGTCTGGCCGTCAAGGTGGAAATGGTGACCGTAAGCGCACCGTTGTGCCCCTCGAACGGCTGAAACAACGGTATGTGGTTCAGCGGGTCTGTGATATCGTACTGACATCTTACCAGACATTCCCAGGGGCAGTGTACAATCAAGTACGAGGGATTATCGGTCATACTCGACGACTCTGCGCACCGTAGGGACAGTCGCCCTTGCCGTCAGGCCTCGCCAGAAAAAGTATGTTGACTATCGCGTGCGGCATTGTACATTACGGGGCGATTGCTGCTGTAGGAGACCTTTTCTGTTAATGCCACCGCCGAGTCCCAGTCAGGTCATAGTCCCGAGTACTGATTCAGAATATATCATGATCTGCTCGACCACCATGGGGGAAAGATCATTTTCGACCACATAGCAGTCACTATCAATAGTCTTGTCCTTTTCGTGCTGTCGCACAGATCGATAACTGTACCACCGTACTTTAGTGGACACGCAAATGAAACCGGTTCTCAGTACCTTGGAAATAGCGCCGGGAAGATAGATATAGAAGAGTAGGGGATGTAAGAGTGATGGCACAGCGGGTGAATAAATATGTACTAAGGACACAATGACAACATGCCGTGGGTGTGCAAAACACGGAGCGGTAGAGGAGGCTTCCAGGAGGAGAATAAACTCATGCAAAAGTCACCAAGTGGTAGGAGAGACGCACGGAAATAATCTCATTCGAGGCATCAAAGCACATCCGACACGCTCACGCTCTCTACCTGTGGATAGATTGGAATGCGTTTCTCCTAGCTTCCATTTGATGCGATCTTGGGTATTGTCATTTCCCTTTGTTGTGTCCAGTGGTTTTGGGGAGCCGTCTGGACTTGCTTCTTGTGACCGCAACCAGTCAGACGCAAGGGCATTTCTCTAATTTCACGCAACATTATAGAGCACCTCTCGGATGCGAGTCCATACATACTGTACTGTTATCAGGCAAATAAAGATCAATCCAAGCGCCGCTTCTCCGCCTCCCAATCCGTAGGATCATCCCCAAACAGGCTACGCAACGCCATGACGATGACACCAATGAGCCCGGGAATAGCGAGCACAGTCATGTAGGGGTACGCGACAATCCACCCTTCCATCTGGATGAGCCCAGCGTTGAGAGACTGTCATCCCATGAGTGCATGTTCCCATTCAAAAAAGAGACTCACGTGTACACCCCGCTCAAGCACGCTTCGTGAACGTTTTGGGCGCACAGTACCTGCTGAAATACCTTCGAGCGCCGACGCAACGCTCACCGAGTTGAGCTCAATCGCATTCCCTGACCCACCCCTATCATAGTACACCAACCGCTGCCCGACGTCAGCGTAAACTTGTCACTATAAAATCATACTCACCTCATGATCCGCCACGACGATCACAGGCTCACCCCCCACCTTGACCCCATACATGTCCTTGAGTCACTTGGTCCACTGACCCGCATCCATCCATGTAAAACACCACCTCCCTCTTGGGAGGCTGGTTGCGGCACCCAACCGCCACTTTTGAGCAACCTCGGTCAACTTGGTCGGTACAGCTTCTTGCTTGGCCCAAGGTACCGCCACGATCAACACGAGTGGGCAGTGTGGGACATACATGACCTGCTGGAGCACTTCGTGCGAATGTTCAAATGCACTCGGGAAGCGGTGCGTGTGCAGCCACGTCTGGATGTTGGAGGGTTCAAAGAAGCAGAGGTGAGAGTACAGGTTGCAACGGGGTGCGTGCATCCCCGTCTTTGAACGCAAGGAGCGCTGGGGTGGTGTATGTGTCGAGGAGTTCAGGGGCACTGGAGACATAGACAAGCGGCAAACCCGCGAGGTTTTTGCAATGTCATTCTATCCAAGGTGCTATCAGCACACGTAACAATGCGAGGAGACAAGACTGACTGTGATGCGCGGGTCGGACCCGTCGTGGAGCAAGAGGTACACGACTGGATTGCTATACACGGCAGTCTCCAGCACCGTGACAAGCCCATCGATCGCCAGCATATTCAAAAAGCTCTGGATTTGGGAATTCCCACAAAGTAACTTTTGGATAGATCGATAGCCGTACCACCGTACTTTATTGACCACGCAAGTGAGATCGGTTCTCAGAACCTTGGAAATATATAGATTTAGGAAGTTAGACGTAGAAGAGTACAGTACGTAAGAATAATAACACCGTGAGTGAGTATATATGCACTGAGAACACAATGACAACATGGAGAGTGCAAAACATGGAGCGATAGAGGCTTCTGGGAGAAAAATGAAGCCATGCGAAAGTCACCAAGTGGCAGGGAGACGCACGGGGGAGGTAATCTCATTCAAGGCATCAAAGGACGTCCAGCACTCTCACGCTCTGTATCAACCTATTCAACATCGCTGGCGTGATCTCCCTCACTTGGACAGTGATCAGACCCTCCGGAGAGACCCTGCTGTATTCTGCCATGTTCAGAGGGTCGGATGCGAGCAAGAGCGCACCAAATGGTTGACGTAGTCGAGCGAGGAATTCATAGGCACGCGTCTCTACATCCATTGGCGACGGAGTAGGAGATAGGGATGATCTGGAATCCAGAGGGTCTGCATGCGATGTACTGGCATGGTCTGGGAAGGGATCGAACGACACAAATTCGTCGTGCTCTGAGGTCTCATGGGGTATGTTTTCTACTCTCTCTCTGGCAGCACGTCGACCAAGGAGAAAGTCGATCCAGGGATGAACAAGATATAGAGAATCTTCTGGTGTGAAATTTTGCTTGGTCTCGATCTCCACGGCCCCAAACACACTAGTCTGCACATGAAAGACAAATTTTGATCCGTCCCAGCGGCGGGATACAAGCCTAACCTTGAAGGCAAGACAGGGAAGCCTCATCCTCTGTCCTGCAAATGTCGGTGTATGCAACCCGTCCACTCGGTCATACAATCTTGTAACTGTGTCAAGATCAAGTGATAGAGCATGCAGCCCTGCGGTGATAGCCTTCATCTCGACATCGGGAATGGCAGGCGGAATGTGGGAGGTCACCGGCTGGCTGAACACGATGATACTCGTTGGAAGACAGCTATTGAAGCTCCCAGATTCCCCACTCCATGCAAGAATACTCGTGTCCCCAGAACTCATCAGTAGGTGAGACAATAGTCGCCCCAGTGCCTTGTCTTCTTCACCATACGTAACAGGTAATGACGCCGAGAAAATTCCGAGCAGCGAGTATGCGGCATCCTCGACGCACGTCGTCTGTCGTGTCGAGGCCAAATGAAGCTTTTCCCGTATGTTGTTGAGTCCAGGGCGGAGTGCCTTCAAGGATTGCGCTGAGATTCCTGTTGCCTTCTCCATCTCCGAGATGATCTCGGGCGAGTCCTTATGGTTGTAGATGGTAAGACCTAGATATGGTGTCCAATCCTTGGTGTAGATCCGGACCGTCTTTGAGGCGTGATATTCTTGCAACGTCCACCCGCGTGAGTTCCACTTGCTCCTCATCAGAGCATCGAGCTCCGCTAGTTGATCGACATCGCAGAGGAAGATGATGGTCATCGTAGAGCCCTCGTACCACTTGAACATGCGCACTAGCGCTTCTTGCAGTACGAAGTGATCCCCTTTATTGATACAACATGTGTCGCTCCAGGCCCAGTAGAACCCCTCATCGCGCACGATCTTGCAGAACATTTGTAGCTTGTCATGGGTGACAGACGCTTCCAGATCGTATACCACAATTCTGATAACCTTCTCATACAGAGGTTCATCGCCTTCCCATGTATGCGAGAGGGTGGCGTAACGGTAAAACTTTCCAACTTCTTCCTTAATAAGGGCCTTATCGATACGTGTGGACATGGAACAGATGAGTTCTGTGAAGATAGGCATCGATTTGAATGCGGCAGTCTGCTGGAATTTGTTGCATAGACAGCCAGAATTGGTGTTGATGAGAACTGGTGGGGAATGACGAACGGCATCTTGTATAGCAGTCTGAATCTCTTTTTGCGTCTCTTCTGGCCGAACATAGCATCGAGACTGCTCTACAAGAGAACATCACTGGAAATATATCAATGTGATCCACAATTCACTTACCACGAATCTCCGGATCAGGAGATTCTGACATCTTGACGAGCATCGCTTCAAATGCAACTATGGCATCCACATGACCTGCACCACGCAGAGCTTGATGCTTCCTCTCATAGCCCAGTGGCGATGATGGGTCAAGCTTGATTACCTGACCAGTACTGATTAGCATACATGAACAAAGGAAATTGAAAATAAGTTACTTCGCTTGCATCCTTCAAGGCATCCTCCCACAAGCCCTTTCCCGCGCAAGACTTGCTTCGCTTAACGTACAGGTGCCGCGGGGCAGGTGGATCTAGGGATAATGCGAGCGTGTAGTGGGAGATGGCTTCGTCATATTGTCTAGTAGTCGCAGCACTATCACCGAGGACCTCTATTTTGCTACGGCATCTGGATTTGAAGTCTGGTGGAGGATAGTCGAAGGATACCTTGGCTATGACATAAGCACTTACCATGAGTCCAGTTTGCCTTCTCTCCGCCTATTTCGGATGCTAGTTCGCTAGACATTTGGTGGAAACATGCAAGTGCATCTGCGACACGGCCGGTCGTTTCGAGATGCTCACATAGAGCCCGATAGATTGAGAATTTTTCGAGCACAAACTACAGGCCAAGCCAACGTCAGGCGTGTAACAGATACCAGGGGACGAGAACGCTCACGCCAACACCCGCAGTCAAGGTATCTCTCCATGAGCCGGATGTTAACATTAATCTTGTCCATTCCTTTGCGTCGCTCAAGGCATCCTCCCGTGCACCCTTGCCCATCCATGCATTACTTCGCTTCACCAGCAGGACTTGAGGGGTAGCAAGGCTAAGCGACAATGCGGCTGTGTACTGTGAGATTGCCTCGTCATATTCTTCAGCGTTCAGGGCACTATCCCCGAGATTCTCTAGTTTACCGCGGCATCTCAATTCGAGGTCTGGAGGATAGCCAGTTTAACGCTGCTTTGGCCATGAATGTAGAACTCACTACGAGCCCAGTCCGCTTGTTCCCCATCCTTTTCCTTGGCGAGTTCACTAGACATTTGGTGGAAACACGCAACCGCGTCCGTGATACGACTGATCGTTTCGAGATGCTCACATAGAGCCTGATAGATTGAGGATCTTTCAAGCATAAACTGCGACCAGGGCCAACTTCAGGCATATAACAGGTTACCTGGAGAAGAGAATACTCACACCGACCCCAATAGTCAAGGCATCTTTCCATGAGCCGGACATTAGCATTAATCTAGTCCATTCCTTTGCGTCGCTCAGGGCATCCTCCTGCGCACCCTTGCACATCCATGCGTTACTTCGCTTCATCAGAAGGTCTTGCGGACCAGCAAGGTCCAGCGATAATGCAGCCGTGTATCGAGCGATGGCATCGTCATATTGGGTAGTAGTTACGGCACGATCCCCAAGAGCCTCTAGTTTGCTGCGCCAACGACGTTTAAAGTCTGTTACAAGACCCACTTGAGCAACGTAGTCATTGGAAAAGCGGGTGAAACGGTGGCTCACCCGAAGCCCACGTCTCGGTGTGCTCGGTCATGCTAACCGCTTGAACCATACACAACACAGACTTGCCAGCCTCTGCGACCCGCTGCAAAAAGGGCCTCACAAAGGTGTTGCTGAATCATAATCGCAAGATCGTCAAAGCACCATCCGGAGATCTGTGAATTAAGATCAATTACAGTTCATAGCGAGAGTATTGGGGATATACCAATGAGACTATTAGTGGCAGCTGACGAGTGTGGTTTCCCAATTTAATTCGGGCATCTTCAAACGACTGAATCGCAGACTCGTAGTCGCTGCTCTCCAAAAACTTGTTCCCAAGGAGATTGTGCATATATGCCTATCGGAAATATCAGCGGTGGTGCTACTGATGTAAGGACATCTTCTCGTGCCTGGACTACATTTGTTACTGGGTCCACCCACCCGTCAGTAATGAGGTCATCCATGTATGACATCGCATCGGTATGCTTTCCCACCATGAAAAGGACAACAGCCTGAAAATGAAAGGAATTACATAAACCGAACCCAAGGTTGGGCAGGTTCACGTACCTTGATAAGAAGAAGGGAGACATGATCTGACGGGAAATGAAGAGACGCAATATCACACGCCCCACATCCCCTGTGCGTTTCCCCCTTGCCCACAAGGGCCACGCACTTTGCAATGTAGCCGATGGCAGATCGCTGGATCATGACCGACTTAGTTTAACATAGTGTCAGCGCCTGCATATACGGGTGAAGAGCAAGGACCTTCTCAGCGTCAACGAGTCCTGCGTCCCACTGTCCTAACCGAGCCCGAATAAGGGCTCTACTGGCAAGTGCATGATGGGTATTCTTCGATGTCGGGATTGCTGCAGATAGTAATGCTTCTGCGTCCAAGAGCTGTCCATGTTTCCATGCATCAAGCGCAGTGACGTCGATATCAAGTTCTGGCTCCTGGGATGCAAGGTTACACCGATGTCTAAAAATGGATTTGAAGATAAGGCACGAAACGTACCGAGACAGAAGGGAATACAGATGTTAGGTCTCTTATAATGGTTCTTTTCGATTCAGCGATTGCAAGAAGTCGGCCATCTGGAGAAAGTGCGATCATAGAAGGTATTTCTGAGGTGTACGGGATGTGACTGATTTGAGCGTGTGTTGTGGTGTCCCAGAGGGTGATGGCTTTCCTTGTAGCGCAGGCTATGAAATTTCCGTGTTGAGGCATGGCGAGACACGAGTTGCGGTCAGCACCAGGAACTGCCCACTCCAAGACGGTCGACCCAGTGGCTGCGTCGATTTCCTTGATTGTGCTACCTTTGGCCAAGACGAGGAGGTGGTTGTTGCGCCAGAGGGGACGGGACGGCCCGACGACATCCACATCGACATTGACAAGCAAGCGACCATCGTTGCTGTCCCAGACCTGGATGGATCCCTCAGTGGCGGTAGCGACCCGGTCGCCACGTGGGGAGTATTTGGCTGCGATGACCGGCATGTCGTGGACGAGTATGCGCACAGTTCGCCGCTCCGCAATGTCCCAAATGATGGCTTTTCCAGTGCCACGATTACCCTCGATGCCTCCCACGAGACAAGACGAGTCTGGTGAGAAATCCAGGCCAAAGATGAGGACAAATTCGAACTTGCCCGCAAAGACCTGTTCGTAGGTTGTCGCGTCCCAAACAAGCAGTTCGGAAGCGACTGGCTTCCCTGAGGCCTCATCCAAATCCTGCGATACCCCAGCGATCCATTTTCCGTCGTTGGACACAGCAACACAGGAGGTGGCTTTTGCTGGCATCGTCGCGACTAGTTTGCCATCTTCCACTCGCCACGCATGAACACCACTATCATCACCACCGACGAGATACTCGCCGTTCGCTGTAAATGTCAACCCGGATACGCGTTGATCACTGATTTCAAAGAGCTGGGGATATTCTTCCCAAACACTCAGCACGAATGCAGTTTACCTTGTCAAGGCCTAGCACGCACCACGTCTCGCCATCGACATGGTTGTTGGCAACATAATCGTTGACAACATAGACATTGGCGACATAGACATTGGTGACACAGACATTGGCGACATAGACATTGGCGACTCCATGCGGTCGAATGGGCAAGGGAAGAGGGTATGAATTGTGCGACGCATGTACATCGCCCAGGCTCCTCTGAAATAGACCCCACCTCGTGCTTTTGGCGCTTCATCCGACGCCACTCCGTGTCCAGACTTGCCTTGAATGACAGCTAAAAGTTTGGATCCGGGCCCATCTGGGATGTGGCCTTTCCGGCAGAGTCCGCCGCCGCCGTCCGCCGCCGGATTCCGGCGGACAGCCACCGATTAGACGTGTCACGCACTCACTGCTAGCAGCGTCGGCTACCTGCTCGAACAACCTGCGGTGGTTGTAGAGCCTAAGATGGGTATACCCGGGTGCTACCCGGGTATGACCACGCAGGTTTGGGATCTGTCTCAACGCTGACCATACCCGACCCGGGTTACATAGTGGTGGGCACGGGTTAAACCCGGGTAACCTGCGGGTTTGACATGGTACTAGTAGGTATTGTTGAAGACTCGCTGTAGTCGCCATACAACAACAATAGTGTTGTCCTGCCCACCCTCCGCTGGCTGTGCATTTGCCTTCGCATTAGCGGAACCCTTCATACGAGCATCAATGTCAATCTCTTCTGCGAGGTGCGGCGGTAGAAACGGGGTGCGGGACCAAGAACCGATAGCCATTTTCGCCTTGAATGACTGAGTTGATCCCATGTTGTAAGTGGTTGGCATGCAATCGCCCGCAGGAAAATGTGCATTCAGCATCCACTGAAGAAGCTGGATAGCATAATGAGAGTTAGATTCAGGTGACAAGTCAAATGTCATTTGTGAGAACGTATCTGGTGCAGAGAGATTATCGAGCGCCATCTGTACGAGCCGGGGCCCGGGGCCAGGTGGCACGCGTGTGGTCCAATATTTGAGGACAGGTTATTTGCTTCAATATTGGACCCAGACTTCTCGAATGGCATCAGGAGCTGTGTTGGTAACTGAAACGTCCGTGTCAATCGGATCCTTTGCGGCGTACAATTCTCGCCGGCGTTCTTCAACCAGCCGTCTGATCTCCTTTACACCCTCAGGCCACCAGTCAGAATTCTGTTCGAAGTACCACAGCTTTTTGTCAGAATACATCACTGCATGGGGGCGGGTGCCAGAAATCAACCATACTCTGAGCGTAGAAGACATTATACATACTCATTGCAACCCTATGAACTTTGCAATCATGACATGCATGAATGAGTATGTCGACAATTTACTGGGTCGTCTTTGCATGTGAATGTCTGGCTATCCAGAGCAGTAATTCAGGACACAGACGGTGTTCTGACTCAATGATTGTAACATTCCGATGTCCATTCTTGAGTTGATTCCTCTACTCAATGAACAAGGCAATTTTATAGGGTATTCATAGTACTACGCACGAATGATTTCACCATCTACCCAATCCCAAACATCTGTGTCGGGCAGCGCTCCCCGCTTCGCCCGTTTGCGCGAAGGGGAAGAAATGATGATACTGGGTGAAGAATGCCTTGCCCTTTCTTGTGAGCAAGTGTGCTTGGATGGAGACTCTGGTGATGTCCGACAAGACATCCAAGCAGTCTGGGCAAGTAAGTAGGGATGGCGCTAGGCTGGCGATGCAAAGAGTGGGGACCCGGAACCTCACTGGCTTTATTGCAAAGAAATTTTACCTTTGG
>JBBPTF010000264.1:0-20545 GCA_038094015.1 Phylloporus cf. gajari | reverse complement strand
ACTTTTTCCTAATACATGGTATTGTGTGCCTTTTTTTTTACTTTTGTCAATTGAGGTGATAAATGTTGAGAATGTCTTATCTTATCTAATCTTATCAGACATTCTATATTGGTCAGCTCTTCTATCTTATCATTTAACATCATCATGATTTCATATTCATTACTCACCCTTATCATGATGACTGATACTGACACTACTCATGTTTTGCTATTGGCTAGTACTTTTAGTATGATAAGTGTTATTAATGCTATTGGCTCAGATAAGAGCCTTTACTGCCATTGGCCACTATTGTTCTATCTATTTAGAACTACTATACACATGTACAAACAAACTGTACTGTATATAAGGAGGAGCTCCCTATATGTACACTCCTCTAACAGAATCTACATCCTCTGTTCTCTTATACTGCTCTGTGTTTAACACTAAACACTACTATTTGAAACACTTGACTACTTCCTATGCTGCACCTATCTAGTGAGTAACTCCAACTAGAGTTCTTCCTGTGACCTTTGGAGTCTTAGACTTCAAAAATAAATGAATCACAAAATCATATCAATCTCAGGAGATGGAGTGCAACAGAAACAATGTCAGTGAGAGTGATGAAAGAATGTCAAAGAAGGCATGGGTAAGTTCAGCAATCTGTTTATTGATGAGTGAAGACTCAATGTCAATCAAAGGAGAGCAAGTTGGAGGGCAATGGCAACAGCAATAAAGAGGAGCAACAAGAATCAGTATGTGTAGTGTCTTATCAGTTAATAAATAAAGTCAAAATGTCAGTAATAGGAAACCAAGTTAGACAGTGACAAAGACAAAGATCTTGCAAAGTGTTATGCTTGGTCTGGGTAGGGCAAAGCATAGCCTCAGAAAACTAAGGACTAAAGACTGGAGATGCTGGACAGCAGTAGGCATCTCAGAGTCACTAGACAACAATTAGGTGACTAGGACTTTCGGTGACCAGGCAACGCTAATTGACTGGACCTAAGATGACCAAAGGGGAGTACTCCTTATCAGTCTGAGATACTGTTCACAAGATGGTGAACTGGGTATCTGGAGACTAGAGGTTTGAAGGACAAACTACCCATTCAGAGCACAGGTGGAGGCTTAAAGAGATGAGAGACAATGAAGGAAAGATCAAATGGATTGCTAGTCTAGAGGTACAGGTGGTAACTCTGAGGAGAACTAGCTTAAAGAAAAGGGAAGGAAAAAGGAAAAGAAGGTTTATATACCTGAGATATAGAAACCGACAGAACATGAAAGAACTATCATACACAGGATTGGTCAGCAGGATGACTAAATAGAATGTGATGGAATTGCACAGAATGTTCAAGAAGATAAAGGAAGGACTATGATTAAGAGACAATGATGAGTCATTGGGCTGATGACTGGGAAGAGATGAGTAATTGTAGGAAAGAAAAATAATGTCCAGAACTTGTATGACTAAGTAAGAGGAAAAGAAATTGTAACATTACCCCCATATTAGGGTCAAGACAGCAACGAAGACCAGTCAAAGTTCAATGAAACTCCCATCTGGGGAGCCTGTCATATTTGCATCTGTCATAACATTGAAATCCTCTTCGTAAGGGGGAGAGGGGGAACATTGGAGTTGTTCTATCAGAGGTCATGGACGAGGTGGACCCCTAGAGGAGTGTATTCTGTTAGTCATTGGTCATTGACAATGGGAGGAAGAGGAAGAGCTAGGGGGGGAGTTGGAAGGTACTCAGTCTGGAGTACAGTGGTGAAGGGGGCAGCAAGTGGCAGTGTGATGAGGACGGAAGTGGTGACAAAACCCACATTGGTAGTTGGGGCAATCTACTTTTTGATGGCCAAGACATTGGCATTGGTAGCATGCCTCATGCATATGGGGGTGGTTGTATGGCAGGGGTTCCTCTCTGCTATGGCCAGTCCACCAGTCTTCTTCTTGTTGGAGGACGTATTCTTCATCAGAATTGAAAGGGGAAGATGAGGCAGAGGGGGTGGACAGCATATGCACTTCGGGGGTACTGCATGTGGGGAGAAGGGTGATATGAGCCTTCTGTTGGTTGGCCAGCTTGTGGAGGTACCATTTCAAGTCATGAAGGAACGTAAGCATGCCAAGCTGATGCATGGCTTCTAGGAGGCTGTGACGTACTTTCCCTTGAGTGGAAGGGGGTTGGACATTGTCCAGGGAAAAGAACGCCCTATAAAGGAGGACAAGGGGAGAGTCGCAGTTTAGATATGCATAGATGGGGACTGCCAGGTGGTCACATGAAAGATAACAAAGGAGTTCCTCCTTCTGGTCATGGTAGAGGGGTTCTTTGAGACATTCCCTGGCAAGGGGAATATCTGGGGTAACGATGGAGGGGTACAGCGTGGGTTCCCAAGCTGGCTCATTCCAGCCTGCTTCAGCGACAATGACAGAAGGGGGAGCGATTTCAGAAGGTGCTGTGATCGAAGTGGCCGGAGAGGAAGGAATGTCCGTAAAGTGGACAGTATGAGAGGTAGCAGAGAGGGCGAGTTCTTCTTTGGAGGAGTAGAATTCAATGGGCATAGTGATGACAATAGGAGTGGTAGGTTTGGCTGCAGTGATGATGGGGTAAAAGTGATGGTTCATGTGATAGAGGGGAAGGCTTGAGGGTGGCATTTTTTATAGTCGAGAAGGGTGGCTTTTGAATGTTTGAGATCCTGTTTGGTTTGCCATGAGTCTTCCTCGGCTGTGTACCCTTTCCATCAGATCAGGTATTGCCGTGATGACTGGTTACCTTGATGTCTCAATATCTGCTCAATTTCATATTCTTCCTCACCTTCTATAAGGTCTGAGGGTAGAGCTGGGTAATTTGATCTATGAATGTTATTTTTGCAATAGGGTGTGAGAAGGGAGGCATGGAAAACAGGGTGGATCTTCCAGGTACTGGAAATGTGGAGTTGGTAGCTGAGTGGAGATAGTACCTTGGTGATGAGAAATGGGCCTTCTTGCTTCAGCGTGAATTTTGGGTTCATCAGACATTTTAGATTTCTGGCTTCTAGCCACACCTTATCTCCTTTAGCAAAGGGAGTGAACTTCTGATGAGTATGGGATGCCATCACTTGGTGGGTGAGTTCATGGGGTGTGAGGGCTTGATCATGTCAGCATTCCAGGATGGAGCGACAAAGGAAGTCATCAGGAGGAATGTAAACACGTCCCTTGTAGGTAAGAACATTGTCAGTGACCTGCCAGTCGGAGAGTTGGGAGCGAAGGCAGGCAGGGAATGAAGTGTCAGTGAGTTGGAGATGTTGGAGCATTAGGAGGTCAGAGGTAGAAACAGAGGAAATGAGGGTATGAAGCATGCTGTCGATGATGTTGACAAATAGGGTAGGTGGCAGGAGTACAATGCCTTCATTGTCAGTGTTGGTGGCAGGATGAGGTCTGGCTGGTGAGAGAGAGCATCTGGACTAGCAAGGAGTTTTCCTGGGACATGGACTAAATGAAGGTCAAAGTCCTGGAGATCAAGTAACCAACGAGCTTGTTGTCAGTTGAGGTTACGGGCTTCTTTAAAATAAAGAAGGTTTTTGTGGTCAGTGAAGACCTGTACACAATGGGGGGAGCCATGGAGGTAATGGTGCCAGGCTTTGAGGCCATGGATGACTGCAAGGAGTTCTTGGTCATAGATGTCATAGTTTCGTTCAGCATCACCAAATGTCTGAGAGAAATAGGAGCAAGGGTGCCATTCTCCATTGGCATTAGTCTGGAGTAGGATTCCTCCAGAGGCATACTTGGAGGCATCAGTGGTGATGGCGAATAGTTTGGAGGGATCAGGAAGCTGGAGGATGGGACAAGCAAGGAAGAGCTTCTTCAGCGATTGGAATGAGGCTTCACAGGTGGGGGTCCATTCCCATTGATGGTCTTTCTTGGTGAGGTCGAGGAGTGGATGAGCGATGGTTAAGTAGTCTGGGATGAAGTGACAGTAGAAGTTGGCAAATCCAAGGAATGACTGAACATCTTTGGATTTAGAGGGAGCGGGCCATTTGACAATATCATCAAGTTTGACAGGGTCCATGGCAAGCTGACCTGGCTTGATGATCATGCCAAGGTATTCTATCTCAGAGGAAGCAAATTGACATTTCTCGAGCTTGAGATGGAGGTCAAGTTTGGTCATTCATTGAAGGACTCGTTTAGTTCACTCAGTATAAGTTGCTTCATCGGGGGAGAAGATAAGGAGGTCATCCATGTAGATGATGAGCTATCCTTTGGCAATCATGTCTCTAAAGGAGTTGTTCATGAATCGCTGAAACATAGTGGGTGAGTTGCATATCCCAAAGAACATGACGGTGGGTTCAAAGAGGCCTCTGTGGGTGACAAAGGCCACTTTCCATTGGTGTCTGTCTTTGATGTGGACATTGTTGTAACCCCATCTCACGTCAAATTTGGTAAATATGTGGGCATCTTTGAGTTTATCAATGAGATCAGAGATGAGAGGGAGAGGGTAAGTGTCATGGATTGTGTGTTCATTGAGGTAATGGTAGTCTTGGCAGGGGCGAAGTTTGCTGTCTTTCTTCTTGACAAAGAAGAAAGGGGAAGCTTGCAGGGAGGAGGAGGGGCAGATCTTTCCCAACATGAGGTTTTCATTAATAAACTCGTCTGCAGCTTTTCATTCATCTGGGGATAAGGGGTAGAATTTGCCAATCTTTGGAGTGAAATCTTCTTTCAGATTGATCTTGTGATCATAGGGACAAGATGGAGGGACATGGTCTGTAGCCTCTTTGGAAAAGACTTGGGTGAATTCAGAGTACTCAGGGGGAAGTGTGACTTTAGGTTTGGCCAACTCTGCAGCCATAGCAAGTTCAGTAGTGGTAGTGAGTTTGGCTATGACAGAGGAGTTGGGTAGGAAACATTTAATGTCCCCTCAGATGATACAGTGAATTGTCCTGTTGGTCAAGGCATGATCCACGTAGGTGGACTCCTCTTCGTAGTCGAGATATTCAAAGAGGTGGGAGTTGTAAATGGTGGAAACATTGTGATGGTTGGGAATGGAGGGGGAGATCCCTGGTCATACAAAGTAGGAGTTATGTCTTTCTATGTCTGAGACGAAGTCATCATAGAGTTCTTTTGACTGATCCATGGTTTCTGAGATAGAGAGGGTATAGGTCCCCTAGTCAATGGCAGGGTTGGCATGTTGAAGCCAGGGGAGTCCTAGGATAATGTCTTCATTACCACAGCTCATGACGTGGAAAAGAACGTGGTGAGCGATTCCTTTGATGTTGACAAAGAGAGTGGAGGTATAGTGGATAGCCCCTCCTTTGTTCTGAGTTTGGTCTGTGTTTCTGACAGGAATGGGGGTAGTGAGTTTCAAAGTGGAGAGTTTATGTTTTCACACAAACTGCCAGTCGATGCAGGAGATATCTGCACTGCTGTTGATGAGGGCTCAGGCATTGATGGTTTTCATAGTGTGCGAAGAGACTACAAGTTGGACAGGGATTTGCATGGATTTTGTAGTCCTAGGGATAGTTACATTTATTCAAGCACATGTACTAGAGGAGGAGGTGTCTAGCATTGATCTAGGCCTCCATTCTAAAAATCCTTGATTACCACGAAAGAGACGCAAGCAACCTTGTCATCCTCATCATCCTCTAGTTCTTCTAGTTTGGGAAGGTCGTCCTTTTCAACCTTCTTGACTTGTGGACAAGGAGGGAGAGGTTTGTTGTTCTGGAACTTTTTACAGTCTCAGGCAGAGTATTCTTTCTCCCGACAGCGAAGACAGTGTCCCTTGGCGAAACATCTTCTGTGTTCTTCTGGGGTGAGCTTGCTGATGCATACAGTGTCCACGTCCATGGTGTTTCGGTCCTTTTCCAGCTTTGGAGTGGAGAAGGAGTGGTATGTGTGATGAGAGGAGGAGGAGCGACAAGTAGAAATTTCTTGAGCTCGTTCATTCTGAGTGTAGAATGTGGAAACTTTGTTAATCTACGTCTCAAGGGTTTCGGGGACCATCTCCATATTGAAGATGCATCTTATAAGGAAGTCAGGGATACTGACAGAGTAGTATCCGATCAGGACATTTTGATCGATGATACTGGTGAGGGTAGACTTGTTGTGGAATTCTGCATTATATTCAGTGAGAGAGTGTTCCCATTTTGCTCCTTTCAGGGTCATATGAGTATTGGTAAGCCAGGAGATGGCTGTCCTGATGGAGTCATGTTGCTTAACATCATTAAGGAACTTCTTGGTGAACTCCTTCATGGTTCCAAGATCAGGGTCTTCCTTCTTGATGCATTCGGCACAGAAGTTGGTAGCCCAGGTTAGAGCAGCTCCTTTGGTCATGTACAAGAGAGTAAAGGTGATCTTCTTCTCATCTGTGTTATAGACTTCTTTGTTGACCAGGATGTAGAAGGCTACCAAGTCATACCATTGTTTAGCTTTAAGGAAGTCCCCATTGAAGTGTTTGGGTGGGGCAAGGTGGAGTTCAACAGGTTTGGTCAACATAGTGGGTTCTGGGTCAGGTTCTTCATACTCATCTGAGTCAAAGAGTTCGTCAGTTTTCGGGACATGAATAACAGTGGGTTCTTCGAGGAGTTCTAGGGTTTGATTGAGTTGATCAGCGAGTTGTCCAATGTAGTCAGTTTCTTCGATGGAAGAAATGTAGATGTCTGTGTGTAGGTCTAAGGGTTGGGCAGTCTTGGGTGATTGCTCGAGTTCTGCTGGAGGTGAAGTGTCTGAGGATTCTCCTGACTTGTGTTGAGGAGTACAATGGGCACCCCATGTAGGGTTGACTAAGGGTCTGTGCGAAATGGTGGGCGATCTACGTGAAGGTAGTTGCTTGGGAAGAAACTAGTTCTTTTGTTACGCTTGGTCTGGGTAGGGCAAAGCATAGCCTCAGAAAACTAAGGACGAAAGACTGGAGATGCTGGATGGTAGTAGGCGTCTCAGAGTTGCTAGACAATGATTAGGTGACTAGGACTTTCAATGACCAGGCAACGCTAATTGACTGGACCTAAGATGACCAAAGGGGAGTACTCTTTATCGGTCTGAGATACTGTTCACAAGATGGTGAACTGGGTATCTGGATACTAGAGGTTCAAAGGACAAACTACCTGTTCAGAGCATGGGTGGAGGCTCAAAGAGATGAGAGATGATGAAGGAAAGATCAAATGGATTGCTAGTCTAGAGGTACAGGCAGTAACTCTGAGGAGAGCTAGCTTAAAGAAAAGGGAAGGAAAAAGGAAAAGAAGGTTTATATACCTGAAGTATAGAAACCGATGGAACATGAAAGAACTATCATACACAGGATCAGTCAGTGGGATGACTAAATAGAATGCAATGGAATTGTATAGAATGTTCAAGAAGATGGAGGAAGGACTACAATTAAGAGATGATGATGAGTCATCAGGCTGATGACTGGGAAGAGATGAGTAATCGTAGGAAAGAAAAATAACGTCCAGAACTTGTATGACTAAGTAAGAGGAAAAGAAATCGTAACACAAAGAGTCCTAAGGTATCAGTAAGTGCATCACTTAATTGACTGAGGCCTCACCTCAAGTGTTCTATGATAGAAGCCCTCCCTTTATATTGGAAAACATAGCAATGTATCAGAGGATGATAAATTACTGAATATTGATGATAAGTGAATTCATATGGTTGGTGAACATTGAATCACTGAAAATAGGGATTCTCATTCTTTGTGTATAGATGTGGAGATTGCAGGAAGAAACCATCAAGTGGTTCATGGAAAAAGTGTTGCAGAGTGAATGACACTCAAGGTTGCTTGAATGCCAATGGTCTCAATCATTTGGCATAGTATGCTTGTATTCACAATGAAACATTATGCAGAGCAACCTCCCCTTGTAGATCAAATTGTACTTGCATTGCACCAAAGGCTCACAATGAAGTCTACCCCTTGCCTGTTCATAAAGTGAAACCAAGGAGTAAGAGAGCTGTGCCGAAATGCTGATTGGAAATTCTGTGGGAAGCACAATACACATCACTGGATGAAAGCGAGTGTATATAATTTGTTAATGGTACAATATGAGCTAGTCTACATCCATGGATTGTCCATTGGTCAGTCCTATAGATCTTGATTGGCAAATAATATTTGCATTGGCAAGAAGATGGCTGATTTCATTTCACTTTCTTAAAAGCTCTTGACACCAATAGGCTAATTCAATTAAGCATGATCCATATGCTTGATATGTCACCCTTAGTGTTTCATCAGTCTCAGTGTGGTATCACATTAGCTCAAGGCCATTCTGCTGCATTACCATGATACAATTGTTGCCCACATCACATGCTATGCTTATTGTGTATTGTCAGTCACCATTAATGGAAAAAATGAACAATGCACTCACAGTCATTATTTCACCAGGCAAATCTGCTGAATACAATGTCCATCAGACAAATATTGGTACAAATTGGGTCAAGTAACAGTGGTTGGTGTGCTGACAGTAAAGGTGTGCTGGCTGTAGTCAGGATGCCTATGCAAGATGTTTGTGATAGCATGACCTCCAGCATTGTTGGTTGGGCTTTGGAGGTATTCATCACATTGGCAATTGCATCTTGATTGCTCTCAATGGCAGACCTAGCAGTGATTGCCAGAAGTGGTGGCAATGCTCTACTAAAGTTGAATACTACTGGGAAATTGGTGATTGTGTGATGGGGCAGTAGAGGAGATGAAAGCAATGGAGGGAGAGATGGTGGTGATCCTGCAAAGTCCAGGGTAGGGGGGAACTCACTGAGTGATAAGCCAGAGATCAGGAGGATGGGTAGAGTGTTGGTGAAGTGCAATTGAGAGTTGACAAACATGTCCTGCTCTGATCACAAGAGGCCTGGGAGATTCTGAACATGGAGTTCATCAGTGAATTTGACACAATATGCAAGGGGTTTTGCAGTGCTGTCATTACAAACTGTTTTCATGACTTAGCAGTTGGAAATAAGTGTGTATGTGGCAAAGAATGAGGAAGTCTTAAATAAGCCCTTTGGTTATGTGATGGTGGAACAACAAATGTGGCATGTATTGATTATGTAAGGTGAACATCTGAGTTTAAATACATGTTGTACTGCAACTGGTTGACCACCCACACTTACAACCACATTGCTCTCTTGTCTCAATAGTTCTCCATGTCCCAATCCACTCTCACTCCCTCCACTGTCATTATTGCTCAAGAGACAATTGCCATTCAAACTGCTGTTGCATGTTCAGATACAGTCAATAATCAAGTTTGGCTGAACATTTGCAAGGTTGTTATGTCAGCTTTGGTTAGTGGCATATTTCTTGCAATAATTCCATTTGTTTACATATATTAGCACAATATTTCTCACATTGTTAGCATTGATACACTGGTGCCGGATGTCATTATCACATGTGTGATTGAATTCACTGATATCCAAAACAAGATGAAGGCCAGCAAGTGGCCCTCATGAAACATGATTAAGCAGCCCACAGATGCTATCAAGGAGCATCCCTGATATGCCTTTGGGTGAATAGATGTCCCCACATTGGTCAGATTAACTCTCAAGGAGACTGCTGTGGTGGTAACCAGCGGTGAGCCACTAACAATTGATGAAGCACTCTTGGCTGTTCCTCACAGAGACAAAGGCAAGCAAAAGGTGATTGATGACCCTGTAGTCCAAGATTCTGGACAACTGATGAATTTTGAGAACTTGACATCACCAGCCAAAGACAAAGAGTTGTTGCTGCTTATACAGAAGGAAACTATGAAAATGGAGGTGCATGTGAGTGATGAGATTATTGAGCTAGCAACAGAAGGTGGCAAGCCAAAAGCCATGCAAATGAGTCTAGATAAGTTCTATGGTATCAAGAAGGGGATCATTGAGAGTCATGCAACTCTCACTGATGATACTGCTCCCATTCCTCCTTCTTCTACTTGTCTCTCTCTAGTTGCCACCTCAAGTATTCTCCTTTCTCATCCTTGGTCTTCTATTGCTGGTGCCTCTCACTCTGCTCAATTGTCATGTTGATCTCAGTCCACTGCTCTCACCATTGCCACTGCAGTAGTGGCACCCCCTACTACTGGTGACACAGTTTGCAAAAGATGCTGTGAGCATGGTGTAGAATGCATCCCAAAAACAAAAAAGGGGTCTGTGTTGAATGTAAGCACCAAAAGCTTGGCTGCAGTCTCACCATCACACCACCTCTTTACTCCAAGTCTGTTGCTCCTTCATGAGGCTGCTCTAGAGCTCCCACTCAACACTCTTCAGATAGCAAATCCCTTAAAGAAGTCACTAACAGAGGACACAGTCAACATCCACGTGCCATGTTACTGCAGATGAGAACCATCACTCCATCCACTCAGAAAGTCACTAGGAAGTGTGGCCATTTGCTAACACCTGTCACCTCCAGTAGCAAGATTAGTGAAGTTGATCATTGGCCATCAAAACAACCCTCTCTAAATGGTAAGTTCATTATCTCTCAGTCATATTTAAATCTCAGTCATATTTTTGATAGTCTATGTAAAAGTTCTACACATCAAGCAGAAGATGCATTCTCTAGCTATGACCACTAGGTTAGTGACACCAGCCACAGAGTAGCATATTGCTGACACACCGGGATTTCCCAGCTTTATGAACACTAAAAAGTTGTTTTAAAATGTATTTGCATTAATTAATCTTATCAAAGAGTCTTGTGAGAGCATTTAAAATATAATATTGTATAAGGAAATGGAATGTAGTACATTATTTAAAATTGTAATACAACTTTTCTGTATCACACAAGAAAATATAAAGTGACACCTTAAAGTTATTTCAAAATGTCCAATATTGGATCATCTTTTGGGTTGTATTGATCTAGTCATAAAATATTATTTTCTGGATGTCCATACTATATTATCTAAAGTAAACATCTTTTCATACCCTTAAAATATAAAATGTTCAGCACTACAAAATGAATTAAGATAATTTAATATCATAAATCTGCAAAAAGTTATTGGGACCATCGCCTGGTACTGAGCACCCTCTAATTGCCCAAGTGAAGGGCCATTGAGAGCCTATGAAGTGGGCAGCCTGCAGAAATCTTAGTATTGGAGAAAGTGAAAGTGCGAGTGGACTGACCTAGTGTAGATATGCAGGGTAGACTCCAAAAGGATGATTGGAGTAGATAGTTTGAATGGGTAGTATGGTGTAAACACTTAACAATTGAGGTGACGAGTCTAATATTGGTGAAGCTTTGTAAGCAGGTGCGCAGAAACTGCGAGTTTCAATGGATACTCACTTGGTTAGGAGTTAGAAAGGAGATGAACAATTGATAATGAACACAATAGAATAAGTACGTACATTGGCAAAGCAATATAGGATACTGAGTACTCAAAAGGATGGATGATAATAATGCATTCTGCGATACAAGTACAGTGATATCCATATCCATGTCCTATGAGACATTAAGTACGCTATAACACTTTCTGGGACAACTCACAATACAATTGCTATGCTTTTCATGTAAGAATGTCCTTCCAAAGGAACCCCCCCTCAATAGAGGCTGCATGAGGGTTTGTGCCAAGCCATTCTGTATTGTAGAATTGCGGAGGTAGACCAACAATCGCACAACGGGATGAAGGTACACCCAATTTGAGGCGTTTGGCTGCCTTGGGACCCCTGGGTGATGCACCTGGAAGACGGCAGCTATCAATGATCTTAAACTCTCTCTTTATTTCCCTTCGCCATGGCATTGTCCTGGTCAAAAAGACAGGCTCCAACTTATCCTCACCACTTTCATCAGAACTCATGCCCTCCATACCTAATGAGGTGATGGCAGTATGTAAGAATAACCATACCTCAGCATCCTCTTGGTCTCCTTGTTCTGTCTTGAGTCAAAGCGCAGTCTCGGCAGTGTGCACGTGATGTTTGTATTTCTGCAATTCTATTAGTATGAAAGATAGATCAGAATGTTCACTCACCCATATCCTGCATGCATCTCGCCTGGCCTTCTGCAAACTCTCTTCTTTCACTTGAACTAGCCTATCCAAGACCTCTTCTCTCATTTTGGCAACTCCCTTGTTGAGGAGACATGGCTTGCACTTGACCACTAAACTACGAATGCAACTGAACTTCTGAGAAATAGCTTCCACCCAATAATCATCAGACTTCAGCACGGATGTCCATTCTTCTTCCCTCTGCAATTCAGATAGTCTCTGTAAAAGCAGATGGATAACAATTTGGTTCCAGTCTGACAATGCAGGACAATTAAAATCCAACTGAAGGTCAAAAGGATCCGGGCCATGTGTGCCTGTCTCTGCAAACAAGTGTAATTGATCCGGTATTGGTGACGATGCAAGGAGGAAGTCTTCATCTTTTGAGACATTGAAGACAACTTCGAACAAATGGCGAATATGTTCCTATAATAACAAAAGTGAGCTGACGCTGCCATGCACCAGGACAGGCATTACAGACAAGATTAATGTTCCTCTCCTTGTCCAAATCAATTTCGAGTTTGAGTAACTGTACCTTTCTTGACAGTCTAGAGTGCTTCTGTGGTGTCAGCGAAGCAACAGGCTGCACCCTAGATGTCGGTGGTACTAGGAAAGATGGGGAAGGTGCGGATGCAGGTCCAGATGATGCTACTTGCAAGGGCAAGGTTGCAAGCAGCAAGTCAGATGGTGACGGAGCTGAGGGCAATGGGATAGTGTGCAGTCCAGACGATGACAGTGCTAAGGGCGAGGGCACAGGCGGTAACAGAGCCGAGGGCAATGTCATAGCATGTAGTCCAGAGGTTGATGGGACTGTGGTCGGCGGAATGCTCGCTGCAAGCATCAAGTACACTTTCCAAGCAATTTCTTCTAAATCATTTATTCCGCTTGCAGGAGATTTACGATCCTAGGTATATGGAAATGGTAAAGACATAGAGGATTGGGATTTGGGACGCCTACTGGAGTGTGCTGGGGCATAGCTGACTGTGCAGCCATCTGGGTTATCCGTTCCTGTATCCCATAGGGTATGAGTGTTCAATTTAGTGGGTTTAGATAACAAATACCTCTAATCATTTCACGATTCTTTCGTTTTTCTCCTTTAATACCAAGAATTCAGATTCTTTTTCGACCTGGATATTCGTGAAAATCCTGACGTCTACAGTCCAGAATGTAACACTTACTGCCAACTTATGCAATTTCCTTGAGAGGTCTTCCTGCTTTTTTGCGTTGGACTCCTTTTCAATAAGAAGATCCTGCTTCAACTTCTCCAGTGTTTCTGATTGGACAGACATCAGTGAGTCCCTGTTCGATGTCCTATCAAGATGCCGGACGAGTTCTTCCTGAGTCTCTATATTGGATTTAGCTGCTAGATGAAGCTCCTGCTTCAGCTTCTCCAACATGTCTGCTTGACGAGCGATGAGTGAGTTTGTATCCTCAATCTCCTTCATCTGTATTTGCTAACTGGAGTTTGTGATGGCGGAAAGATCAGACTGGAGCTTCTTGATGGCTTCAACCTGATGGGCAATGATAATGAAACTGAAGCTTGTCCCACTGGGATGTGCAGTACAACGAAGGGAGTATGTACAGTTGAGAATTACTGTACTTAGCAGAGGCTTCTCTTGAGGTATGAGAGTCTAGATTGATAGAGGATGGTTGAAACAACTTCTAATTGATAGAAGTAGTGTGATACAAGTGATCTTACTTGTATGTATTCTGTGTCTACTGTTTCATGTATAAAAGTATTGTATATATATCTAGAATTCAGTCTGAGATAACTGAGTTTGATCTATGAATTGTTGTAGAACGATCTATCTATCTATTGTTTCTCCTAATGTAGACTCCATTGTTCTACTATTAGAATAATGGATATGTCCACAGGACAATAGATAATACTTCCTATTGTTCAGATTGTCAATAGGAATGTCTAGGATCATAGGATCAATTAGGATTGACACTAGGATCAAAGTGTCATGTCAATGTCGATCATTAATGATTGACATGTGTCACTTATTCCATACTAGGTATATTAGGAATAGTGACTAGTATTATCATTAGAATGATTCGCTAATAGCATGACAGACATCATTAGGATAGTTATCCTAATGTCTTATTAGCATGACCAACACTACTAATCATTAGTGTAATAGACAAATGATTAGTACTTATTACTAATGTTTATACACTAGTAATTTCAACAAATGACATCATCCTTCTGCTTCAACTCCACCTTCACACTCTCCTGGTGTTGCCGATAGCTATCTATGTCTTTGCATAGATCACTCATAGTCGAATCATGCTGAGACTGAAGCAAATGAATCGACTGCTCTTGAATTTTGATTCACTACATGCTGGTGAGCAAGAACACTGACCAGTATCAAGTGCAAATGCACCGATAGCTGCCCACAAAAGCGAGACCTCAAGGAGTATAGTGATTCACATATTGTAGACGAGTAATCAACTTCCTGCACGCGAACCTTGCTTGACGACCCAACCTCAGAGCATGGGGGTGCCGTGATCATAGTGTCCAAATCGGACACAAAGGCTTCATCGAATGACCATGTCAAGAGTGAGGCAGTGGCTGTTACAGGTAAGTGCATTGATAACGAAATAATGGATATCGAAAATGATGGACCTACTGTGATCAAACCCACTGGTCTCAGGGTTGTTCACCAGTAGAGTCATCTCTGCGTCAGGAGTGGGGGCATCAAGAGGGGTGGGTGGCGTAACCGACACATTAGACATATCCACATCAGGGACAGCGAGAGGATCTTCAGAGGACACAGAGAGGGTATGGGTAAGAACAAATCTAAATGTATTTGCCTCAGAGACAACAAGAGGGTCCTGGAATAGGATAGGCAAGGCAGAGGAGGGGAAGCATGTGTCAGGGAAAGCAGCGTGATCTCCAGAACAACTGGGGGAGGTGACAGCTACCGGAGAGCTAGACTTCTCTGTCTCAGGAACAGCAGCAGGCCCTTCAAAAGGACCAGGAAGGCTAGACATTTCTGCCTCTGGACCTATGGCAGGGTCCTCAGAGCCAGCCGATATGGGGGTATTTGAGTCTGGTGGAAGTAAAAGGGGCCCTTCGGGATCAGAATCGGCGCTGTCCATTCTAGGTGCATGAAAGAGTGTAGAGAAAAATGACATAGTTATCCTTGTGAAAGAACTTCGTCTCTTCAATAAAATATATGCCTGAGGTCAAGGGGAGGCAGCATGACAATAAACCTCGTCTTCTTGTAAGTAACACAATTATCGGAGACGTAACAACCATACCATTACATGGTTACAAGCAGATACAAATATCTTAGAGACCTTTGGGGTATTTTGCTTGGCAACGACAAAATGAAGATTTGCTCAATGTGAACCTAAGTGCAGACCCCATTAATTTTTATCACAGTATCATGTGTCATAATTGTCACGACGAATCAGCCAAAATCTACTACAGCTACATCTATAAATCACATCATTTTTGTTCATAGACATTGTGGTTGTGAATGAAGAAGGAAAAGTCTTACCTAATACGGTGGCTAGACTGTTGTTGTGAATCGAACTCAGTCCAGGCAATGCCACATGGCCAACTCGGTTCACCTTATTAACCCAACTATTTCTCACGGTAACTCTTTCCCTTTTTCGTTCATTGCCCCATGTGAAATCGTAATACCCACTCAACTACTGTATGTACCCACCTAGGACTCAATGAACAATTGCTAAACAGTGACCTAGAGGGTGATATGAGTGGTATGTACTACAATTATTGTCGTTTAATATAATGTATCCTAGGCTATTTCGCATTTCCCTCTGTATTGTCGCTCTGCTACAACCTGCTCCTGTTATCTTCAACAAAAGACCAGAAGATATTAATGAAATGATTGTAAGTCTGACATCCCTTAACAATGAGTTTACACGTTTATAGTTCTGCATTGACATGTCAGCCTGAGGTTATGTACATTTCTGGTCGTTCTGCGCTGATTACTAGTGTTAGAACTTTTGTACCCAAGATTAAGTAGTATCCTAATCAATAAGCACACAAAAGCATGCACTTTTTTGTCATCTATGTACTTTTACTATTACTTCTCACAATAGCCATAGACAATTGGAGTCATGGAACCTGCATTTACAATTGATGGCAAAGACTCCATTCGCATTTATAATTGGCTCAGTGGGTGCCCTGCTGCACCATTCCTCACCAACATGTTTTCCCTTGGAGGAACTACCAAATGTTACCAACTCGATTCCAGGCTCTCTGGCCATGAGGACGCCATCCTATGCATCGCCATTTCACAAAATGGGAATCTACTTGCAAGTGGAGGTAAGTAAAAAACAAGTGTTCAGAGGTGTATTGCTACCCATTGTATCACCAGGTATGGATGGAGTGTGGCTATGGGACCTCCCAAGATGAGTCCAAGTGAAGAAACCTAGTCAAACGCGAAACCCTAGAGACCCTGTAATGTGCATTCGTTGGCTAACCCACAAAGACAATGTCCAGGAGACCCTCTGCGCAGGGACCAGTCTAGGATACATTATCATATGGAGACAACATACCGACACTATGTCAGAATTCAATGAACTATGGTCAAGGAGAATCGGTAATGGAGAGGAAATTATGTCACTCACATGTGAGACTTTTAAAGGAAGTCCCCGTCTCATAACATCAACACGCAACAAGCGAGTTCAGCTTTGGACCTTGGATTCCAGATACCATCTATCAAACATCTTTAGCATTGAGCTAGCAGATATGGTACCATATCACAAAGTTTGTCAAACTCCACTACTGCCCGATAAGAGAATAGCGAGCCGCAGCCCCCTTATCGACACGGCACTGCATGCTATGACGTCGTTTGTGCCCATCACACGCATCCAAGCACATGATCGTCCTCCGATGATATCGTCCCTCTTACAACGAGCGCATATATTATACCTAATGATTCTATGTACGTCGATAGCTGAATATATTTGATACACAAAGTAGTCTGGAGTTTCGAGCTACTATTGGCCAATAGTTAGTGCTTTTCACAATCGTTCCACTGAGAAATGGCTCGATATCATTATATTACATAGTGCCATACCCCTCGCACTCGTATATGTCGTCATTGTCGTCGTCATCCTCATCGCCGTCCTCCTCATCCTCACCCTCTCCCTCATCATCGTCCTTGTCCTCACCCTTATCGTCCTTGTCCTTGCCCTCGTCGTCCTCTCCCTCGTCGTCCTCTCCCTCATTGCCCTTGTCCTCATTGTCCTCTCCCTCACTGTTCTCGCCCTCGTTGTCATCGTCATCATCGTCATCATCCTCACTCTCGCCAAGTTCCGGCTCCTTGTCTTCTTCACCAGCTCCCCCTCCCCTTTCCTTTCAACCAACCCTGCTGTCTGACTGAAGGAAATTATCCCAATTCTGCATTATCGTGTGACCCATGCTGCCCCCGTGATACCACATGAACATGTCATGATCGACGAAACTAAACATTAGTCTCAATTATTTTAGATAATCTGTGCGCTCACATGTTAACCTCGAATGATGCCCAATCATCATTACTTTTTGATGCTTGTTGTGTGATTGAGTGACCAGCGAGTAGCTCCGTCGTGTGACCCTCTGAGAAGCTTGGAATGAGGTGGACCCCTTGAATCACGACATCTGGGTCCAGGAATCCAAAAGCATCGCTATCCTCTTCAGCTATGAATCCGATGTGAGGGATTCGGCGAGAGTGAAAGATGGAAGAATGGGTGGTGTGACAGCCGAACCAATGCACAAACAAAACATCGACACATTGAACTTCATCCGATCATCCACCATAGTCCTGTACATTAACATGGAAGATCTTCAGTACATGGGCGTACCAGTACGGATGCCGGTTCTCATCTGTCTCATGTGAGAGAACCATGATATCTGGATGCATTCGAGGATTGATGACATCTTGATCCCGCCATAGGTCGTAGGTTGTGTAGTTGACAGAAAGCGTCTGGTATTCATAGAAGGAATTCTGCAAGATGATTAGTTTGTCTTGCTCGGCATCAACGAAGCGAACGATCTCCCCATCCCACTCTCCTCGGTGACGAACGCGATACAGAATATGATCTTTAAGGTTGTCTATAAAGTCCTAAACGAGAATAGTTGGTAGTCTAAGCTAGTACATGGTAGTGTCACGCACCTTAGTTGCTTGGTCTTCCAGTAGTGATCCGAGCCATGTTATAATGTTGATCGGTGCCCGTTCTGACTCGGCAATTGTGTAGTGGTCAGATGGAGACTCTTTCTTTTGCTTCTCCTTTCTTAATCGCTTGTCCCTCATTACCGGTGAGCTGTCCTTTCTCAAGCTCCTTGAGCATGAATGCGATGAAGTGTTCATGTGCTTCGAGCTTGCTCATGCTTGCCAAGGTTGTTGCCTTGCTCTTTAAGGTCCACGTATAGTGCTGCTTGAGACGCCGGTGCTCCAATTCACCCTAAAGCAACTTAGACTCTCATTTTGGGTGAATACAATACATACCGATTGTGTTGAGTAATTGTCTGTAGTACCTCGCTCTCAAATCATATCCGCATAATCTCCCAATGCGTGAAATTTGTATGTTTGCAGGTTAAGCTTCCTACACTTGCTTTCAGGTAATTTCTTGGGAACAGAAGCACCACTCTTGGTTGCGAGAGCTGCAATTCGTCAGCCATGTGCAGCTGTTTCTCAGGGGAGTTCAAGCATAGTATAAGTTTTGCAGGTTGTATCCAAAAACTTACGTACCGCTCGGCCAAGTGACTTTGTACTTGTGTCAAAGAAAGCGAGCGTATCGGTGGTATGAAGGTGTAGCTTGGCATAAGCATGCCATGTTGCAAGCTCGAAAAGTAAGTCTTGCACAATTGAGCTGTGCAGTTGGGGTAGGAGACCATCGAAAATGGGCATCGCACACTTGTAAATCGTGAGTTTTGTATCATTTCGATTGAGTCAATAACTCACCTGTAGGAAGTCTTCAAAATCTCTTGCCACAAGTTGTTTCATGGCCGATGCATCCACGAGAATCTGTTGGATCGTACCTCGTCCGAATGCCGGAATAGCACGGTACCTGAGGATAAAGATAAGTCTCTCGTGCCCTAGAATCTATGTAGTATGTACCTCTTGTCCATCTCATGAATCGTATCCCCCCCTTGCATGATAAGGATGTGCGATAAGTGGATGAATATTGCCTTCCATACACTGCCCTTGAATTCGTGCAACTGGTCGACTACCAGGATTTCGAAGAAGTTGCCTCCGAACACTAGGAGACAGTCCAAGAATGCATTCTTAGAAAATGAGTGAGCATATTGATCAGTAATAAAAACGGATGTACGATAGTAGGAATGTATGAACTGTCATCGAGAAGCCTGCAAACTCTTGCACTCTTGACTCTTTTTCCCTTCTTGAATATGAATGTGCGTGCCGTCTTGATTCGATTTTGCCGCTGAACTGTGTCAATCCGACGCTGACGCTTGTGGCGCTTCATGTCACGGTGCATACCCATCTTTCCAAGGTCAGGTTTCTTCACTAGACAGCGAGGGCATGGTGATGTCCCGAGGAACTTGATTTCTGAGATCAATACCCTATTCAAGCATAGTCAGATAGAAAGACAGATAGTATGATATGTACTTCTCTGGGTAATCGGCCGAATAAGAAAAGAAACAGGGGTATACCTGTCAGGTAATTCCATCAGCGCATCGGATGACAATACCATTTCGATATGCATCCATAAATCTCTTGTTGAGGAGTAGGTCCCATATCGCTTGGAACAGTTCCCGCTTGCAGTGCGTAAGGACTTCCTGCTTAGCCGAGATGCCGCAGATCTTGTGATACAAATCTTGAAAGTTCTCGGGAAGCTGAGATGAAGTTAGACAAGAGTAAAGAAAGTGAGAGTAGAGACATACCTTGGGAATATATGTGAGGTGATGGCACGCCACCACCGTAGGTTTGCTGTGCGAATACTTGGACTGCATCAGCAAACTACTGGTTT
Organism: Phylloporus cf. gajari; assembly: GCA_038094015.1. Taxonomy (NCBI): domain Eukaryota; kingdom Fungi; phylum Basidiomycota; class Agaricomycetes; order Boletales; family Boletaceae; genus Phylloporus; species Phylloporus cf. gajari. Next base: position 727 of record JBBPTF010000264.1, on the reverse strand, counting down.
CTGTACAGAGCTGTACAGATGTGACAGAGTCTCAGTGCCCACAACTAGGTCCAGTCTGTACAGCTCTGTCAAGTAAGCCTATTTCTGTGTATCTGTGAGTTTGTGGGTCTGTGAGTGTCTGTGAGCATCTGTGAATCTCTGTGTGTTTGTGGATGTCTGTGAGTGTTTGTGAGAATCTGTGATTGTTCATGAACATCTGTGGATATTACAATCAAATCAAAAGTATATTGAATACTATCTAATACTAGTCCTAATCCTAATTCAATACTACTCTATTTATTCTATAGTATACTAGTATTGACAATATAAAAGATGACTAGGATAATGGTCAGAAAGAACATAAGCATAGTGTAAGTATGACTTACCATTGATGTAATAAAGATATGTAGAAGTGATGAGTAAAAGTGATGAGTAGAAGTGATAAGTAGAAATGATGAGTAGAAGAGATGATAGTGGTTGAAGGAAGAGGTGGTGTGGGAAAAGTTTCAGAGGAGCCAGGTTTATATATGTTTGGAGATACAAACAAGTACAAATATTAATTTTAGGGAAATTTATGCAAAGTCTTTTCCACTACACTTTTGCAACTACACTTTTACTACACTTTTTTGTCAACACAAAAGTAGAAGAGGGGATAGGGATAGGAAAGGTAGTAATGATAGGGTGATAGTGATGGGGGAGGGGGAGAGGGAGAGGGAGAGGAAGGAGAGGATGATGGGGAAAGGGAAAG
>JBBPTF010000263.1:0-20550 GCA_038094015.1 Phylloporus cf. gajari | reverse complement strand
CATCTAAATGACATTAAATGACACAAAGTATCAATATAATATAGTCGATCTATGCTATAAACACTTCCATAGAATATATGATATTGTCTATGTGTATATCATTATGATTTATTTTGTATGACTTGATAGAATGGATAATACCATGTATAGTATTATCATTTTCTTAACATTTTCCTGATGGACCATCACTTTCAGCCTACAGGTATCATTGGCATGGCTGCTATCTCCACCTTGACTGAGCTGAAGTTTCTTGAGCTACACTGTGTGATACCAAGGGAGTGGATACCTTACCTGTTGAAAAGCATTGCACAGGTCATTGGGTGGGATGTCATGAATAGAAGGGATCCAGTGTAGCAGTTCCTTATACAACTTGTACAAACAGTTCTCTCTTGGGTGCACTGTCAGCGATGTTGACAAAAAACTATTGCAACACTCACTGGTCCATGTGGGTCACCGTGACGCCTGTGTGAGCAATGTGCACTTGTCAGTCAGCCTCTGCAAACATGTCATCCATGGTGTGTTGGAGAGAAACAAGGTGTCTTATGATGTGACCCTTGTAATGGAAATTTCCAGGAGCTCTGATAAACAAAAGTCAGTCAATGGTTACACAGAATGATTGGAACAATACTCTACAATTTGCTCTGGTGGCTCTCAAGTTTCAGGATGCAATCTTGTGCTGAGATTATACGCTCCATCTGTTACATTAGAAGGGCAGGATTGACGCTTGAGGAGGAGACAGTCTGTGGACTAGACACTGTTGAGTTGATTCCTTGGGAGGAGTCAGCTGTAGTTGCCATGGTTCAGGAAAAGATGAGAACAAGATGAGGACAAATACATACACAACCATCCAACCCCACAAAACAACTTATAGTATCAAAAGTGACAAAATAGGGATGCTCAGGTAAACCACCTCAGAGTTGGAGAGAGTTTACCCTATTTACCAAACATTGCCATGCTATAGCTAGCTATGGGCACACCAATGTGAAGTTCCCTTGGCTGCCCTGGTCACACAATCTGAAAAATACATAGACAGCAGTAGCATAGTGAGTCTGTGTCATAAAGTATTGACATACATAGCTAACCAGTCCGAGATTAGTATTGTAACTCAGGCAGCCTGGGGTATGTAGTGTCACAAACAAGTGGCAACCATGGGCAGCAATTCCAAGCAAGATAAATCTACTCCCTTCAATACATTCCAGAGGTCTTCATCCCTTCATCCATTACCCATCATTGCTACCCATGGTTGTTGCTTCCAGCCTACACAGGACAAATTTGCCTGATGAGCTCAAGCAAATGATTTTTTTATTGGCATGCAGAGAGCTGCATGAGCTGGCCAGCTACATGCAGGTAGCTCATCGCATGAGGGCCTGGTAAGGTATTCAATCCACCAACTTACATGGAGCTAAATTCTTCCTACAAAGGATCGAGCCCATTCTCTATGGAAAAGTCAACATTTTGTCTGAAGCCCATGCAAGAAAACTTCTACATTCACTCACCATGAGGTTGAAAATGGTCCTTTATCTTCACATGGGCATGTCTGTCCCTCCTGGCACTGTCACAGTGCTTCTCCACCACTGCCCCCACTTGATGAACTTCATTCTATTTGGGGGAGGCAATAGCCTGTGTTGATTCCACATCATAGTCGATGCACTCAACAGCCTGAAGTCTTTGAAGTACCTTTCGATTGACCCAGCCTTATTTTTTTGGACACGCTTCATGTATCTCCTGGACACCTCCATGTTCCATTGTGTTACACATTTAGATCTAACCACCCACTGGGGCTTGGATGCAATCACAATGGGGTTCAGATCTTTATGTAGCTTGACACACTTGTCAATGACTTGGAGGATGAGTTGCATGGTCACTTACGACTTGCAGGGACTTCTTCAATGTCCAAATTTCAAGCTTCTTTTGCTGTGGCTGGATAAGACTGATGGTCAACCTAAGGTGGTGATGAATCTACTCAAATGGGGACTAGATGACCCATGAGTAGTTCTGCTCTGCAGAGCAAGCAGTTGGTCGATGGAACTGGGTGGCAGTTTCTGGCTGCATGCAGAGCGCATAATTTCCTGGTGTGAAGAGAACAGCAGTAAGTAATATTAATTATCCTCCTAGGATGGGACTAACTCTCGTTATAGTAAATACTGCACAGCACCCTGCTCCATTAGAGAATATGAGATCCATCTATACGCAATACCTTGACTATCAGTCCTTGCCATGGGAGTAAATAACTTACTGGTAGTGTTGAAATATCTGTTTGTATGCAAGTAGTCACTGGGGCTGTTGAATGTAGTGTTGCTCAACAGTTCAACTATTGACCATGGGAAAGATATGAGTGGATCAACAAAGTGGAGACCAGTGTGAGGCAGCAGGACTCATAGCCACATTGTGCAAGATGAAACAGGTGAGGGAAACATCTGATGTGACTGTACTTGAGCATGTGGTGGCACACTGCCTTGTCCTCATACAAGGTGATAATGTGACTGCTGCAGGAGAGCAGGGATGACTGGGCAGCATGAGCAAGCAGTGGAGGAAACAGTCAGTGATGGCATGCAGGTGGGAGGAGTCACATGCATCTGAGTATCCATGTTGGCCAGAGGAAACGTTATCTAGCACCTTTGCTCAGTTCCCTCTTTGAGTTGGGGACTGGTGCCTTGCACCACTACAATAAATATATTCAGATCATATGTGTACATAAACTTGTATCGACATGTGTGCTGCATACTTTGCTAGCTAAGAACTACCCATGCCCTGGTTTGTGAAATGCAATCCTACCTGCAGAAACCATTTCTGCATGCCCTTCAGCTGTGCTAGCCACTCAGGATCCAGTCACATGTTGCTGATTAAGTTGTGGACACTGTAGTAGTCGGTCCTCCAGGATCAAGGACGCACTTCCTGTGGGTCCCAGATGCTTGAAACATGTTCATGAAGATTGGCTGCAATGGCTGCAGTCATGAGCGCAAACAGGTTGTCAAGTGATGTTTGCAGAGCACTTTGGTCAATGTACTGTGACATTCTTGGTTTGCATTGGAAGACCTTGTGGACCACCATCCAAGTGAAGCATTCGGCAGTAAAAAAGTCAGAAGTCTGGGATTGGCAAAGGTATGAGTGGTCAGATAGTACATGGGTTGCTTTATCAGTGATTTTCCTAGCATTGAAGTCCTGTAGGACTTCACTGGATTTTGGGTGAACAAAGAAAAGAGTGTGGGATGCTGCATGACTTTTCCACGCATGCAACATTTCATTGACAAGACGTAGTATGTCTTTGCAGGCCCTCAAGTAGAGTGTGGAAGTTTGAGGCAAGGCTCTTCCCAAGATGGATTCCGCTGCATTGTCAAGAATTATATCAAGTTTTTCATAGAAAAGGACAGCATCATCCTTGACCATGGACTGTATTAGCTCACAATGGCCATGAGCAATTAGTCAGGACAACTCTGAGTTATCATTCTGGGAGTGACAGGTGCAGGTGGGATGAGCGATTACCTGATCCTGGGTCTCTCCAGGAGTATTCTCAGGATTGGACTGAGGGTGATGGGGGTCATCTGAAGTAGACACCTGCATATCACCAGACAACTCTGGGCGGTCATTCTAGGAGCGATGGGTGCAAGTGGGGCGAGTGATTACCTGACCCTGGGTCTCTCCAGGAGTATTCTCAGGATCAGGCTGGGAGCAATGGGGGTTATCTGAGGTAGACGCCTGTGTATGACCAGGGGGAGTAGTAGGACCCACATTTGATGAAGCAACTTGTCTTCACAAGCCTCTCTGAATCGGCCAGGGGTGCTGGGGGTGGTGCTGGGGGACATCTGAAATGAATGCCTGAATTGTGCCTGGAGTGACAGGTGTAGTCATGGCTGTACCTGCAGCAGCTTGTGTCATAGGACCCACATTTGGCACAGTGACTTGACTCCAGAGAAACTCTTGATAAGGGGTGAACACGGCCATACCCATAGGTGTATGACCAGGGTGGGTAGTAGGACCCATGTTCGATGAAGTGACTTGTCTCCATGGGCCTCTCCAAATCTGCCAGGGGTGCTGGGGGACATCTGAAATGAATGCCTGGATTGTGTCAGAAGCAACAGGTGTGGTCATTGCTGTACCTGCAGTGGCTTGAGTTATAGGACCCACATTCAGCATGGTGACTTGACTCCAGAGAAATTCTTGATGAGGAGTGAACACGGCCGTACCCATAGTGGCTTGATAAACATTCTGAAAATGGGAGATGTGCATACTAGGAAGACTGCCAGAATGGGGCAGTAATGTTGGCTGGATTTCACTGTGTTTGCTCAATAATATCCTGTCACTACCAAAATAGTCATCATGGGGGTTGTGCTATGGTCATGTAAATGGTAATATCATGGATCATATCATGAGATGTACCATGCTGATGTTTTGGAACAGGGTGATATTTGTGCCAGAATGACTGCCTGAAGGAACCTGTTGGGGGAAAGGTGGGACTTCACTGAATAGTATCAGATTTGACCTGTTGCAGAATGGGATGTCAGGATGACTGCCTGAGGGAACCTGTTGGGAGAAAGGTGGGACTTTGCTGAACAGCATCAGATTCAATCCATTACACTGCAGCAATGGAAGCTGTGTCTCAGGTTTGCTGAATAATGTCAGATTGGAAACTGACATCTGAGTTAGCCTGTCGTCAGAGTCAAACTATAATAATGTCAGTGGTAATATCATAATTCATACTGTAGGACTTACATTGATGTTTTGGAGTGCAATGTTCATCCCAGGATAACTCCCAGAAGGGTGTTGCGAACTGCTGGGCTCGCTGAACAGCATTTGATTCAAGCTATCATCCCCTAAATCGTCATAGCGGTCTGAAATACCATCCTATACATCACAAGTCCTAAAGATCCCCAATGTGTATTACTATTTTTAATCTGTCTGTCACTTGTTACAAGTGCCTTACAATGTTGTATAATAGACACCATTAATCATACTTGGGTTACCTGTCTTAGGAAGCCATAGTAATATTATATCAAAGTTACAAGGTATTACAAGGTCTCTGCCACAAATATTATTCTGCTCAAGCTCACACACATCATATATGGGCTTATATGGATCACACAATGGGTACAGTAAATGCAATAGTTCACATAGTTCACATATAAATTGATGAATGTCAACATAGGCCTGAAGTTCAAGTTCTGAGCACCCTCAGAGCCATAATATATTTCAAAGGACTTAAATTCAAGATAGTTACAATGAGCTATTACTGTACATAGGGTAGGGACCAGATCAACAAAGGGATATGACAAGGTGACAACCGCAATGGAGACAGTAAGAGGAGGTGAGGGTGAGGGCAATGACTCGAGAGCATGGCCAGTGCCTGTGCAGCTCCCTACTGGAAATTGTACACATGATCAGGTGGGAGAATGATGGCAGCGGTAGCTAGTGCAGGCAGGTGAACCCTTGCTAGAGGAAAAATGATGGTGCTACTGAGTCCAAGTTGTGCATGTGTGAGCAAGGTATGCTGATCATGTGGATGTACCCACATGAGAAATTTAAGAAAATCACATGACATTTCTGATTTTTCACTCGAACCACCACCTTCATGTAGGACTGGCGTGCTAGCCCTCATGCACGTTGGTCCTTCCTTGAAGATATTGATGCCAACCACTTGAACTACCCCACTCAGGATGGGACTAATGTGTTAGCCCTCAAACACATTGGTTCTCCCAGGTGTCTTTCTAAGTCGTACTTTCTGCTGGGTGCACACGCTGTGCCTCCCCTGCAATCCCAGTTGTCTGTAAATAGTATGTAGTAGTACAGTTAATATTATAATTGCTTTTTGTATTGCATGATTCAGAAATTTTGTAAGTATTGATTGTTCAGAAAAGCTGCCCAATTTTCAGAAAATTTATAGATATTTCTCAGATGACCTAGCATTATATTCTAATACACAAATTATGAACTTTTCAAACACTGGTGTATGTGGCCAATGAGTATAATGCCAACCAATGGATATTGTATTGTGACTGAAGCATAATGTCTGTCACGTTGATGTGTAATATCTAGGGAACTTACCATTATAAGCTCATATAACCTATTATACAATTTCTAGACATTTTGAGAGCTTATAAGGGTCTTATGAGAAATCCTGGAGTCCCATGATGTAGAGTGTCAGTGAAAGCAACATAATTCATAGCATTGAACTTATGCTGGATGCCATGATGAATGAGTACAAGACATACATGAGGTGGACAGGAGTCATGACCATACATAAGTACTTTAGAAAAGTTTATTTTATTTTGGACAGGGTTTTGCGAGGGCCAATTACTTAAGTGCCTATGTCAGGATTGAGCCTTTCCCCAGTGCAATCTCTCATTGTCCCACTACCTGATCTTTCCTGTTTTCAAACAAATAGACATTTTGAACATACTGGATGTGTGTGCAAGCATGGAGATAACATCATACCAAGCACTGAGGGACCAGGAGTGCCCAGGGGGCTTGATATTTTATTTTGGATCATATCATTATGTAGTATGTATTCATATGTGAGATCCAAACCCAGATAGTTACTCCAACACTACAAGCATGACTCAGATTCTTACTCCAACAAAGTGAGTGCGCATATCACCCATGTTCCATAGTAACCAAAGTGACACATCGACACCTAGTCCTTCTGTTACATTGTCACCCAGCTCAGTGGATTCAACCCCCTTGCATAGTCCAAAGGAGGGTTTTTTGGTCATTGACCCTAAACCACCTATCAAACCCCGCCCATTCCACATCAAGCTCCCATCAGATGACAGTCCTACTCAGCAAAGAATCCTGAGAATGAGCACTCTTGCTCAACCACGCCACCTTTCACTTGGTCTTCCCTCATCCCCTTTGTATAAAGAGTCTATCAATGGGATGCTCATCTGGTGGCCTGTTCCCCCTGTTCCCCCTGTTCCTCACAACAATACCATCCTTACAACCTTAAGAGAGGACCTATCCTCCCTGGGCTACACTATGCTGTGCAATTACTCAGCATAATGCCCCCCATTGATATAATGCTTAATGAAGCAAAGGAGGTATATTGTCTCCACTCACATATCAACCAACTTTCTCACCCACAGACAGCACAGGGACGTATTTCTTGATGCCCTTTCTTCAATGCCTGACAGAATATTACTGAGAGCTTTTGATGCTAAATGGGCAGACCGTGACTCTATTGCACAACAAGTTGCCCTCACAACAGTGGAGATCAAGTCCTCTGAAGCATGAATTAACTTTTTGTCTGCCATTTGTGAGCAGCACAATGGAGACCTCGCTCTCAGTGAGGCATACCTCAACATTTTCAATCAAATGCTTGACACTCATGGCCTAGTGGAGGCTGAAGGCAATATGGAGCATTACAGGGATGAATGTACAGCATAGCTCACTGCATTAGCCGTTTCCCAGGTGCACGTGGCTCAGATGTATGATGCCATTGGTCCAGGGTGTTCATGCTGGTTGGATGAGGATGACGGTGGTTCAAGTGTCCTTGACGATGACAGTGGCAGCAATGACTTTGATATTGTTGCCAAAGATAGCATGCATGGTGGGTAGGTGCAAGTGAATTGGCTGCTATTTATTAACTGTGCATGTGTATGCCCTAGGCTAATATCAATACATGTATTGCATTTGTGTATCCATCCAAACTTGCTTGGCCGAAAGGGCATGAGAACCTAAAACAGAATTGCTGACACTGCGAGAACGCAATCTCTGAGTCGTTGGCAGCACTGAGTAGTGCGCTTCTGGACTCTGTGCACCTCTGGATTGCCCCATAATCACCTTATGTCAACTGATGGCCTGGTCTTGAAAGCGTCTCTTGTTGGACATTGCCATCTTTGCATAACCCTTTTGTTTGTTCGCACCTGGCTTATTACTATATAACTCCAACACCTGTCTTGAGGTCTGCTTCAAAATGATTCTGCACTTGTAGTAATGGTGAATCTATTGTAGCATTTACGCGAAAAGTCTCACTCGTCACTTAGCACATTTTTCCTATGCTTCAAATAACATGCAGCAGACATGTGGTAAGTGGAGCCCTTTGATTCTAGCATGTTCTCAATGTGTTCATTTATATCACGCTAGATGTCCAACACTGTGCAGAAAGGTTCATAAACACTGCCTGGGTTGAGCTTTCCAACCATCTCCCAAATTTCAGGCATTCCATCCACTAGCAATGGACTCTTCCCTCAGATGCCACCCAGATTGTCCTCACATCCTCGCATCCCAGAGGGGACTGTGGCAGCATTGGTCCATGTGTGAAATTCATGCCCATGCAGAAGCTGAGCATTTTGCATGAGCAGACACCACATTTCATTTCACAGCAGAACATCTGAACAAGTGGGTCAGACTATTTGCTGATGCACCACAGGTTTGTATCATGAACTCTTTGGGGACATGTACTTTACTTGGATTCCAGGGTATTATGCAAATGATCCCTCTGGGGGACTTGAATGTTGAGACTTCTACTGATGTGAGAACTTCAATTTTTGTACAAATTAAGTTTATCACCCTTTCAGGGAACCTTGAGTCACCATGTGAATGCCATCATTAGAGAGGCTCCTGCCCCCCCACAATCTGCACATGGCATACCTGCTGAGCCCTCCTTGCAACTGGCACATGGTGCCCCTAACATCTCAAACACTGAACAGCCCCCTTGTCATCGTTGGCAACCACCTGCAAGGTATTGAGACTTGCTGCCTGAGCCTCTGCTACCTGCTGTTGCCTCCCACCCTATCTCCTTGGCCACTTTCTTCATCCCACATGTGTTTCTACACATATGGGATTCCTTTATAACACAATTCAACAAGTTTGGGATTGTGTGTGCTTACCACCACTGTCCATCACATGACCCTGACTCATTCCTCTCTGTGGATGACTTGTCTCAGCCAATCCAACCCACTGTCTCTGGTTCCATGGAGGGGCAGCATGGCAACTACTCCCCTCCTTGACCCTGGTCTAATATGTCAATTTGGCACCTTATGTCATGGAAAAACTTGGGTGGCACTCTCAAGTCTAATTCAGAAGTCACTCGACTGGTTCATGATGTCCTTGAAGCTGAAGACTTCAACGTTGCTGATTTAGCAAGGTTTGACGCCTCCAGGGAGGTGGTGCAGTTTGAGGCTGCTGAGAAGTCGATCCCACCTGCAGATGTATTCAGGATTGACCAGTGGAAGCATACTACCATCGAGATTTCAGTGCCTACTAGGGAGAAAAAGAAAGATGGCAATGGAGTGACATTCTCTGTGGATGGCCTCTGCTACAGACCAGTGCTTGACATCATACATGTGGTATTTGCGGAGGCCTCATCCAAGGCTTTCCACCTTACTCCCTTCAAAAGACTCTGGAAATCACTGGTCACTGGTCGTGAGTAATGTGTTTACGATGAACTGTACACCTCTGACGCCTGGAACCAAGCACATGACGAAATTATGAAGCAGCAGAGAGATGATGACTGCGAGTTAGAGCGGGTTGTAGTGGGCCTGATGTTTTGGTCTGATTCAACTTGCCTTGCACAGTTTGGGCATGTGTCTGCTTGGCCCATTTACCTGTTCTTCAGCAACCTTTCCAAATACACTTGGTCCAATCCAGAGTCTGGGTGTTGTCATCCAATTGTGTTCATACCTTCTACAAGTTTTTTTTTTTTTCTTTTTCATGGTTTTGTTGTCAAAGGCTCATAAAATTGTTCAGCTGCCAGAGTCCATCAAAAAGCTTTTATCTACTGTTTCTGGGAAGAAACACAATCGCAATCTTCTCACTCACTGCAAGTGTGAGCTCATACATGTGATCTGGAATATACTACTTGACAACAATTTCATCAAGGCCTATAAGAATGGTATCATCGTGAAATGCTTTGATGGTATCACAAGAAGAATATATCCCCAAATATTCATGTACTTGACAGACTATCCAGAAAAGTGAGTATCTTGAGTGTGCTTGCTGACACAATACTGACCACATCAAAGAGTTCTCCTTGCGACCATTTGGGAGAAAGGCAACTGCCCTTGTCCTTGCTGCCTGATTCCCAGTGTAAACTTCCACCATACCAGCTTGATCAGAGACCTTGTGGCAAGGTTGTCACAAGCCAGAACATACTTGGTGGACAAGATCAAACATGCATGACACATAATCTACATGCTTGGCTGGCCTTTGAAAAGTACAACTGTCAAAACCCTTCTCAAAGAAGAATCATTGGTTCCAATGCTGGTAAAAACAGTCTTGATCCATAGTAGCTACCTGACCATTCCACTCAGAATGCCTTTTGCGAGCAGCTATTGCCCTTGGGATTCAAACTTTACCCAGCTCTAGTAGTAGATTTTATGCATGAGTTTGAGCTGGGTGTTCTCAAGTTGCTTATCAAACATCTGCTTCAAATGATATATTTCATTGATCCCCGCAAGATTGACTTACTTAATGAATGGTAAGTCCAATCACTCTTTGAAAAACCAGACACAGGTAACCACCCCATAGGTTCACCAAAATACCCTCATTTGGTCTCAACGTGATACATAGTTTCCCCCTGGATGTGGCAGACACAAGCCAGCGACCTGCATGGTTCTTTGAGCAAGTACTCCTGGTACAGTTTCCAGTGATTCATCGTTGGCGAGCAGTACTCAATCAACTAGTGTTCTATCTCTGTGTTTGAAGGTCTCTTTCCTCATCCCTACAATTTGAGCATACAACACCTCCTATTTTGACTCTCCAAATGGCATGCGTTGGCCAAGCTTCAAATCCACACAGATGATTTGTTAAAATTACTAGGGTATTAACATTAGTAATAGTACTAATCATTTTGTCTATGACACTAATGATTAGTATTAACCTAGTAGTGTCTGTCACACTAATAGGTCATTAGGATAACTATCCTAATAATGTCTGTCATGCTATTAGCAAGTCATCCTAATAGTAATACAAGTCACTATTCCTAATATACCTAGTATGGAATAAGTGACACATGTCGATCATTAATGATCGATATTGACATGACACTTTGATCTTAGTGTCAATCCTAATTGATCCTATGATCCTAAACATTCCTATTGACAATCTGAACAATAGGAAGTATTATCTATTGTCCTGTCAATATATCCATTGTTCTAATACTAGAACAATGGAGTTTACATTAGGAGAACAATAGATAGATAGATCGTTCTACAACAATTCATAGATCAAACTCAGTTATCTTAGACTGAATTCTAGATATATATACGATACTTTTACATGAAACAGTAGACACAGAATACATACAAGTAAAGATCACTTGTATCAGACTACTTCTATCAATTAGAAGTCATTTCAACTATCCTCTATCAATCTAGACTCTCATACCTCAAGAGAAGCCTCTGCTAAGTACAGTAAGTCTCAACTGTACAAACTCCCTTCGTTGTACTGCACACCCCAGTGGAACAAGCTTCAGTTTCATTACAATTCACTCACAATCCTCCAGCACTCCTTACAGTCGCTCAGTGATCAGCTGTGCCATTTTCAACAGGACATGTGTGCCTCATTTTGTACCCATGAATTACCTATAGAGGCGGCACAATGGCAGCAATTGGAAATAGCTGAGCTCAATACTAGACGACAAAGGAAAGAAGCACGTTCAACCTTACTTCTGAAATCATTCAACCTTCACACCTACAAGTTCCATTCCCTTGGAGACTACATCACAATGATCAAGACATTTGGTACAACTGACTCTTTCACTACCCAAGTCGTGAGTTGACAGCTAGACTCTTACATTTGTTTAATATAGATGTTTGAACAGGGCAAGCTGGCACACTGCCAAATCAAGAAAATGTATGGACTATCAAACAAGAAAGCTGTCAATGAACAATTCATGAGGCAGGAGCACTGTCGCATTCTCCTGAGGCAACAACATGAACAAGGCAAGATGGATGGTGTTGATGATGCTTCACCAATATTGCATCATGCGATAGCAAGACAAGCTCGCAAAGACAATGTCTTTAGTCTCTCACAGTTTCTCACCGATTGCATCAACAATCTGGCCATCAAGGTGAGCAATTCAGATCATTCTGTATGTTTTGCACATGCTTACTGGCTGTCTCATAGCTCGATTTCACCTTGGACCTGAAGGACCACTTGTTATCATGACTACTTAACTTTGACTTTGATGGTGATGAACAGCTGTTCACCCCAGAACAGTGCAATGAGCTGCACATCCTGAACCCTAACCAAATTGTGGAATCAAAACACCTTCACATCAACTATACAAGCTACAATATTCACAGGGCCCATGATTACTTATGGACAGATGGTAGTTCTTTCCTCATGACGTTGTCTAGGGAAGAAAATCCTGGATCCCACCCTTTCTGGTATTGTCAGCTGCTCAAGGTGTTCCTTGTCGAAACCTACTTCTGTCCTGGTGGAGTTGGCAGCTCAAAAGTGACGATGGAGGTCCTCTGGGTCTGTTGGCTTGGGATTGATCAGGACTACAAATGGAGCTACAGGCAGTGCACACTCCTGAAGATTGGTTTCATACCTGAAGATGGAGATAGCCCTGCCTTCAGGTTTTTGGACCCCTCTCTAGTTATTTGTGGGTGCCACCTCATTCTGGCTTTTGTAGATGGCTATACTGATCTACTCTTGTGAGCTGGCCCCTCAGTGGCAAGACAACTTGGCAAAACTGACAATTGGGTGAGATACTATGTAAATATGTAAGTTTGGGGTATTAATGCTGTATATGCTAATGTTAACATGATCAGTTTTGCTGACTGAGATATATTTGCATGGTACATGGCAATTGGTGTGGGTCATGATGCAGTGCACCCAGGAAGACATGCATGCGAATTGGTTAATGACCAGTTGCCTGACGACGATGACGACGATGAGTTTAAAGATCTCCCTTTGTGTCTCAAAAGGAAAATGACTGGGACGTTGGGGAGGAGGGGGATGAGGGTGATGAGGGTGATGAGGCTGCTGAGGACAGTCTCTATAGTGTGAGCAATGGTTCTGTAGATAGTGATTTCAAAGTATCCTTCTAGGTATGAAATACTTGGATTATTGGATTATTGCTGATGTACCTCCGATGCACTCCCAGAATAATGTCAACCCTTATGGACACTGTTAAGTTCTTGAAACAAATGTACCATGCAATGCAATCTTGGAAAGTACTAATGATGACTACCATAATGAAAAGAATGTGCGCAAATACTGTCCAAGTTCACCACTTTGGTGTATTACATGCTAATATTGTTGATAATCCACCATCCAACATTGTCTGGAGAACATGTTACAATCTCTCATACAGCCCTGCATTGGCTCATATTATAGTGTAATGTTGAGCATGTGTGCAATCCCATGCAGAGGAAAATCATGCTAGGGTAGTGGTCCTGATGCTATGCCCACCAGAACCACACACACCTGATGACTGCACAATCTGTTCTCTATATTGTAAACAAGTCTGACATGTATTCTTAACCTGTGGCTTTCCATCCTTCCTGGACTTGGAAATCAATCGTTTAGAGGACTTTTTCATACACATCGATCATCTACCACGTTCACAGCATCTGCAAAGCTACCCAAGGGGGGACCTCAACCAAGTGATTCTGTAAATTCAAGTAATGGAATGCAATGGACTTCTCCACCAATCAGAATTGGCCTTCCTACAATTGCAAGTAGTCCATAAGCCATGCATATCAGTAAAACAACAGCCTATTTTCTATGATCTTTTCACATGCTTTTATTTACTTTCAGTGGCTTTTGGTGCTTTCACTGAAACTGCTCGAAAAGCATGGAAAGTAGATTGTTCTGCTTTTATATCAGCTTTCATACTGCCTACTGTACTTTCACAACTTTTGGGGGGCTTTTTCCTGTACTTTTCAACAGTTTGTGCCACAGAAAGCAATCACATTATATTGAAAAGCATGTAGTAAGCTACCAAAAAGAGGTAAAAGACTGATTAAAATTATATGAAAAGCACCACAAAGGAATGAGAAAGTACACAAAAACAAGTGAGATTAGGGGTTTCATATCTACAAATGCGGGGGGAAAAGGGTATACAGATATATGGGTGTCTGATAGCACTGTTGGTTGGTTGAAACGAGCAATGCAGAAGAGGGTAATGAACAACTGGATTGGAATGGGGTATATGGGTATACAACGAGCTGTGGGTAAGGAGTGTTGGGCAAAATGGTAGCAGGAATGGGTATGAGTGTTATGAATGAAAGCAACAAGTCTGACCAGGTGCTGGAGTTGATGCATTTGGCCAGAATGGCAGGTATGAGTGGATTCCTGTATAAAAATAATAAGCATGTGTTGCGACATGCAGTAAAACGACACCAGGTGTGCGTGTCCTTACACATTTGGGCCCTAGGATCAAGCTTGTCTACAGGAACAATAGAAGTGAACTGGCTGTTGTTGTCCTGGTCAGAGATGAGATGCTCTAGTGCATTGATAGTGATATCTGCCAGTGTTTGAGGTTCCCAACCCATGATTGACTTGTAGTATAGCTGAGTCAGCCTGCCCTAGTTTTGGTGTGAGAATGCACTCCCTCAGGTACTCAATTTCCCTGTGGCCTGATTCTGGGTTTGAGGGTGCTTGTGGTTTGTCTGAATGCCCCTCACCAGGTGAGTATCAATGACATCTTGCCCTGCTGCCTGTGCTTCCTTGTCAATGATCACTTCAAGTTGTCCATCCTGGGCCAATTTCAGTGCATGTTCCAACTGACAAATTGCAGTTAGTCACTTTGACCCTGGTGGAGTAAGAGGGTTACATACTGCTGCCATGCAAAGGGAGAGCACCCCCTTGATCCCATGGTTGCACTTTGCCGGAAGATCGAGCCCCAGGACCTCCACCCACCTGACAGTATTCTGTAGGTGGGTAGTCCTGAGGAGGGAGAGAATGAGAGGGGAGAAGAATGCTTCAGCAGAGCTTCCAACTTGCAGGGTTTTATATGCGAATGCATGCTCTGAAAGTAGCTCGGAAGCAAGGGCTTCCTTACACCCTTTGCCCTTGCTCTCCTCCTTCATGAGGTGCTGGAGCACCACATGACCGGCTGTATTCCCAATGATATGATCCCAGTGAGTGAGGGGTTGAACGACCTGCCAGTTTGAAGTTTCAATGTTGTCATGATCACTAAACATGTTTATACAAAGGCAGCAGTATGTACCAAATTGTAAACATGACCACCTTGTTTCATTTTGCTAATCTCATTGAAGAAGGGATAGACAACACACATGATGGCAATGAGGACACACTCAAGCTCAGATTCCTTGATGCTCCAGACATTATTCTGGTTGCCATACAGAGGATGACACTTGGGAGTATGTTCTTTGTCCATTTGTTGTCCAAGTCATTTTGAATGAGTAGCGGGAGGTTGGCCTTCATGGTCTTGACCCTAGAACCCTTAGACTTCACTGCTGCAGTGGCCACTGCTGTCCCAGCCTCTCCCACAAAAACAGCGTCTGGGAATTGTTAACGTAAGTTACTGCTCTCCCTCACCTCGGTCTTGATTTTCTTAACTGGGGGAGCATCAATGACAGAAATGGCATGCTGGGACACAAGGTGAGCAGCCATTTTTACCATATATAAGTTGCTTGGACAGCTTACCTGGCGTATGAGATGCCTTACACCACTGCTGGCCAGTGGCCTGCCAGGCTCTGTTTTGACTTCCTCTTCCTCCCAGCAGTCCTGTAAGTCAATTTTACATTTCAGTTTACCTTGCTCACAAGGTGGTGTTTGGACAGGATCCATGAGTTCATCAAGATCATTGACATCGACTTGCGCAAATTGCAGTTGAGGTGTGTTTGACTGCTGGTGGTACAACACATCGTATCAATTACCATGGCTGATAGATTAACTGATACTCACCTTAGCCCTCTGCTTGAGGAGTTCCATTGTATCCTGGAGCTCCTTGTCGTCATCGTCATCATCAAGTTCCATGTTGGTGATGGTCCACATGGACCCTGCTGCTTGACTATAGGTAGGTGTCTTGTTGTACGAGTTTGATATCATGGCATGTTGACTGAATACCAATAGTTAGTGCATTACTAGCATCAAGACCTTTGGTATGTACCTAATCATCACATTGTCCGCAGCTTGCATCCTGACTTTTGCCGCTGACCTTTGATGTGCCACATCCAGCAGGATTGCTTGCAGATCCAGGTCCCTTCCAACCTCTGTTCCTGATAATGGTGAGTGAGGTTCACTGTGACCTAAAAACCAAATTGACAAGGATAACATGGTGGTAGGACAATCCCTGCATTGTCCTTTCTTATAGCCTCAGGCTCTTTGACAACACGAGGCATTGGACAGACAGCTGGCCGTTCTCTCTCGGTGTCTGATTTCTCGACAACCATTTGTGCCTGCATGGCCAAAATTTGCTGGTGAGCAGCTTCCTTTACCATTTTCCTAACCTCTTTCAGTTTTCTGATTTGTTCTTCATCTGTGCACTTCTGCTCAGATGTACGTCTGGGTGCTGGTTTGTCCAGCAAGCCCAGTTGAGCCATTGCATTTGACTTCTATGTAACATGGCGGTCAGGTGCTCCCTAGCTCCCAGCCTCTCCAAGACAGTATGGTGTAGCCATACTGTGTGATTACAAAAACAAGTGATGTGTATACCAAAGGAATGGGGAGGAATGGTTCTTGAAGGAGCAGAGACCAGAAAAAAAAGTGAGCTGTGTATATGAAAGCCCCTTCCTGTTTATATGGTGCTGACCTTGTCCCTCAAAAAACTTTGTTTATATGGCAGTGTTTTTCAAAGTCCTGCAATTTGCCTCTTTACGAACTGTTTGTTCTCATGCCACCCGCAATGGAGTACACCTGGCTTCAGTATCCTTGCCCAGAACAGGATTGCAATTGTTGGTTCAAAAATCAGTCAGGTCTAATGCAACACTGGCATGCCAGGCACCCTCAAGTATCTGTCTCTCCACCTCCTTCTCAGCATTCTCAGTCATGCTCTCCACCTACCTTGCTCAATTTTCGATCTACATGGAGTCCGACTCCTTACAATGTGGGAGAGGACCCCATGCAAGTTGACACTGCATACTTAGGTCCTGATGATGCTGTTTATCGTAATTATCACCCATTCCTGACTGGTCAGTCGAAGAAATACATAGATTTTCGCTTTTTTAAATGGATTTCTTAACAGGCCGTCCTTGTAATTCCAACGGGGACTTTCTTGTGCCTGATGTGCAGCCCCCCCACCAGTTGCACACAACAAGAATGACTGGACACCTTTTGACGATCATCTTCAATTTGAACTTGCCAATTTTCTATACTCATGCAACCAGATGCCTATGCAACAGATCAACACACTTTTGGACATATGGGGTGAATCCCTTCTCAGGGTAGGCAGCCAACTGCTATACAAGAACTACAAGGATGTTTACAAGATGATTGATGCCATTCAAGAAGGCAATGTCAAATGGGAGTGTTTCTCCCTGAAGTATACCAACTTACTGGATGAAGAGGATCAGCCATGAGTGCTATGGATGGACACTACATATAACATATGGTTTCGGTGTCCCCACCAGACTATCCGAAACATTCTGGCCAATCCTGAGCTGGTAGACAGGATGGACTACCGACCATATTGGGAATATGACATGCAGACCAATGAGTGACGATTTCAAGACTTCATGGATGGTGATTAGGCTTGGGACCAAGCTGTAGGTTTTATTTCTCCATCTTCATGGATTATATCTGATTGTGTCGAGTAGGATATATTTTCTGATAACCATGAAGACACCGAAGGTGCCATGTTCATGCCCATTGTCTTGGGTAGCAACAAGACGACCATATCCATGGCTACTGGCCAACACAACTACTACCTGCTATACCTATCAATTGGGAACCTCCACAACAGCACTCGACATTCTCATTGCAATGGTGTCGCTTTGATTGGCTTTCTGGCGACTCTGAAAAGTAAGTATTGCTATTGAAGAAAATCAATCTGATCTAACAATGACAATGAACAGCCACACGTGAAGAGGCAAGAACAACTCAGTTCTGTGAATTTTGATGCTGGCTGTTCCATGTGTCTTTGTCACACATCCTTCAAGTTCTGAAATCATACATGACCCAATGGGATGTGGTACAATGTGGTGATCGACACTATCGGCAAGCAGTCTATGGTATCAGCCCTTACATTGTGGACTATGAAGAACAGGCCCTACTGGCATGCATCATATGAAACTGGTGTGCAAGGTGTGTCAATCACCTTTCTTTTATTCATTTTTATCAAGTCCATCTCCAATGAAGGTGTCTCAGTCACTGGTTGAACCTTGATGAAGGTGGACTGCTGCATTCCTAGAACCATACCAACATTCTCGTTGAGGAGTTGGACTTCAAGGATTTATGGAATGAATATGGAATTGTTGCCAATATTGTTGTGAGTGTCAATGGTACTCATTGATTCCCAGGTTCTGACAATCTACAGCCATTCACAAATGATTTTCCTCAAGCTGATATATGCCAGCTCCTCTCTCCAGATATACTTCATCAATTAATCAAAGGTGTCTTCAAGGACCACCTGGTTGACTGGGTTGAAAAATATCTAGTGATCACCTTTGGTCAAAAATGGGCTGATACAATCCTGGATGACATAGATTGCCAGTTAGAACCTCTCACATAACATTGCATGTATCATTTATTCTAATGATGCAGTTTCTAGTATTGCCTCTGTGGCTTCTTTTGCAGGTCTTTGCCATTTCCCTCAAGGTCAACATTTCAAGCAATGGACAGATGATGATTCAAAGGTGCTCATGAAGGTTGGTTCTTTTATTGCTTGAGATTTGATATACTAATTAATTCTACCTCATTTAGGTTTACCTTGTGGCAATTGAAGGATATGTCCCACATGACATGCTATGCACATTCTGTGCTTTTTTAGAATTCTGCTACTTGGTTTGCAAAGACATTATTACAACAAGAGAGCTTGCACAGCTCGATGATGCCCTATCTCAATTTCATCAGTATCATGTGGTCTTTGTGAACTCTGGTGCTGCACAGTCCTTCTCCCTTCCTCGCCAACATTCCCTGACCCATTATTTTGAGCTTATAAAGCTATTTGGTGCTCTGAATAGACTGTGTTCATCCATTACTGAATCAAAACATGTAAAGGCTGTGAAGATGCCTTACTGACGTTCAAGCCACCACCAAGCTTTAGGCCAGATGCTGATCATCAATCAATGGCTCAATAAGCTCAGAGCAGCCCGAATTAAGTTCAACTCAAGAGGGATGCTAGTTCCAAGGGCTGGAACCACTGTCGGTGACTCTAACATTCTTGAGGTGTTAAGTAAGTGAACCTTGTCATTATCAGGTGAGAATGACTTATCAGAACACTTATTAGTACAGTGCAATCGTGATCAACACACACTCAACAAGCAGCAGGATGCTCAAGCATTTGAAGATAGTCACCTCTCTGAGCACAATGCAAGTCAGCAGGACAATCCAGATGATTCTGGGCCAGTGGACGGCTGCTGAGTTGAGGCATTCGTGCATCTTGCCAAGACACCCTGTAAGTATTTGGTATTCTACTTGTATACACATTATATTTACTTGTACAGTTAGAACAAAAGCGGGCAAAAACAATCTCAGACCTCACAGTTGAACTCCAGATATCTCATCTTCCTCACCTTGTCCATGCCTTCCTCCACATCAGAATCCATTCTAATGATGATGCACCTTGTCATATTTGCCCTTTTTACATGGATAAATTTTCAGTTTTCAACTCAGCATTGTCTACACTCTATGCCCCAAGTGACTTGTGTGGCATGAGAGACATGCACAGAGAGTACATCCGATCCTGCCCCAATTGGAGGAACAAAGGTCCCCAACATGACTGCATCCTCATGGTCACCAATCCAACACTTGTAGGGTTCAGGGGAATGGACATCACTTGTGTCCTATGTTTTTTTTCCTTCTCATTTCAAGGCCATTTATATCCATGCACAGTCATGTGCTGGTTCGATCACATTGGAGATGCACCAAATGATGACATGGGCATGTGGGTTGTCAAGCCTAGTGTTACAGCAGCAAGGCAACCCAAGATTGCTGTCATACACACAGATGCAATTTTTCATACTGTGCACCTTATTCCTGTGTATGCAAGTGCTCCACCAATCCCTTCGCAAGGAATTCTCCTGAACCAGTCATATGACCATTTCTCTCTCTTCTATGTCAACAAGTTCACCAACTATCATTCGTTTGCAACAGCTTTTTGATGTTCAAACCGCTTTTCACTCTCAGATCGCCTCATCCATTTGCCAAGTCCCTGCCATTGTATGGCGTGCACCTCCCTCAGATTCATCTTCCCTGGACAGCCTCGCCCATTTACCAAGTCCCTGCTGTTGTATGATGCAAGCTTTTCACTCTCAGATTGCCTTGCCCATTTGCCAGCTCCCCACTGTTGTATAGTGTGAGTTTTTCACTCTCAGATTGCCTTGCCCATTTGTCAGCTCTCTGTCATTGTATGGCACAAGTTTTTCACTCTTGGATCGTCTTGCCCATTCGCCAGCTCTCCACCATTGTATGGTGCGAGTTTTTCACTCTTAGCTCACCTCACCCATTTACCAAGTCCCCATCATTGTATGACATGCA
>JBBPTF010000262.1:0-15516 GCA_038094015.1 Phylloporus cf. gajari | reverse complement strand
AATCTCAGGCGCTCGGTGGGATGGGTGGGATGGGTGGCAGTATGCAGTCTCCGGGTAAAAGTGCTCTCAGCTTTGACCATATCCTCAGCCGTCTGCAAAGCGAGCTCCAAAAAAGGCGTGAGACCAGCACCGAGTTACACTTGTTAACGACAGCGACAAATGACATCCACGATACCTTGGGCAGTGCTATGGTGTGTTCTTATGACTTAACCCCATCATCCCTATTGACTGCTTTCACAGCCACCCAGTGTTCCGCACTTCCCTTCCAACCTCCCCCCTGTCCAACCTCCACAACCACAACCAGTACATAAATCCTCCCAGCCCATCGATTCCGGATCTGTTCCGGTCACCACACTCAACAAACTTCGTACCCAACTTCACGAGACCCAAGCATTGTTGGCAAGTCACGTCGACAAGGTGTGTGTCCTCGAGGACATGCTCGCTGAGCATGAAACCATCAAGACTGAGGTCGCCTTTCTACGAGATCTTATAGATGAACGGAAGCGTGAATCTGAGGTATCCCGACATGCCATGAATTCTCCCTCTGGATGCCACGACCACCAGCACCATGATGACCTACGCAATGGCAGCTATCAATCAGATGATGACGATGGGGCTAGTATCCACACGATTGTTCTGCGTGGTTTGGGGGGGGTAGAGGAGGAAGATGAAGACCAATTGATTCCCGAGGAGGACAAAGATCATCGACGTCGCCGAGAGGAGCTCAAACCCTCGCGGACTCCTGATCCCACCGGCATGGGCATTGCGGAGGATGACGAGGACTCCCCCGAGACAAAGCACAGAGATCCCTCACCTTCACCCCCGCAAGACGTATCTACCACTATCGACGAGTTGGCTGAGCGGTTGTCGGCACTTAGTGGACGTATTGACACCGCAGTGGAGTTCAATAACTCCCTACAGGCGCAACACACCACAGCACAGATGACCATAACGCAGCTGCAATCCAAAATTGCCGAGCTGGAAGAACTGGTACAAGCAACCCATACCCAGCTGCAGCAACAGAACATCGCCCAGGAGGCTTCACATACGGTGATTCTCAAGGCTGTTCGCCAACCTCGTGATACGGAGCAAGAATCCCCAACAACGATGCTCAATGAATGGAAGAAGGGGGTTGAAAGTCGGTGGAGTGCCGTCCAGGAGGAATGGTCGCAAGAACGAGAAAGGCTATGTAAAGTGAGAGAGGAATGGGAGAGCCGAGCACAGAGGCTGGAAATGTCATTGGACGCAAAGATTGACGAGGGCGTGGCACCGTTCACTGCATTGCATCGTGTGTTGAACAAGATAGTGCATCGTAGTTCATACTCCTAATTAGGTATATTATATAATCATACCAGTAGTATAGATATTTCGAACTCCACAGCTGAGTTCTAATTAACTCTTGTTCCTAAACCTTTGTGTGCGTCTAACAAACACAACAACTCAACACAACGGTGCGTAGCAGCATTCTATCTCGCTGAACCATTGTATGCTCGACAGGTTATGAGCCCTGATGCGCGACTGAGGAGCGTGTTAACCCGCTGCACCAACGTCTGCTGCATCAGACACTGTTCGTGTCCACCTCGTCTGCTGCTTTATGCGTGACTTGGTTAGTTGTCCCCAACTGCTGCATACGTCATGGATTGCTGCTTTTAGCGCATCCTTGACCATTTGCGCGAGCGGGCACTAAGGGGAACCTATGTTGGTATATTTTACTGACACATTTGCGTTACAGAAACTATGTCTTCTATCGCATCCACCTCCACCACTTGTCTCCCCGTCTTCAACGGGATCGGATACCATCAGTGGTTGGCCACCATCGTCAACTACCTTAAGGCAACCGGATCCACCTGGGTCCTTCAGGTCTCTGCTCCCGCTGCCCTCTCCGCTACCTCCACATCTGAGGAACGTCGTCAGTACATTGACTGGCACTCCAACAACGACAAGATGGTTGGGACTATCCACACCGCCCTCTCTCCTGCTCTACAACAGAAATATAAGTCGAAAGTCAACGCCGCCGACCTCATCGGTGCCCTCGACGCTGACTTCGATAAAAAGGAGATCCTGCAAGTCTACTCCGATTTCAAGGCGATGATGGAACTTGCCATTCCCGCCTCCTCGAATCCCACTCCTGCGTTCGCTCGTCTTGAGCATCTTTTCACCAAGCTCAAAGATGCTGGTTACGAGATCTCTGCTAAGCTCCAGGCAATGATAGTCCTGTCGAAGCTGCCCTCTTCGTATACCAACATCACCCAGAACGCCCTCCAAGAGAAGGACTCGGCAGGGAAGGCAGTCGATCCCACCTTCGAGAAGATATGCGCCGCTGTCATTCTGCAATTTGAACAAGCAACGATGATGGGCAAGGGCAAGGCCCCTCAACACGCCAATAAAATCTCCGCCGTGAAGCGCAAGGAGGCTGACCCCTCCTTCCAGCAGCAGCAGCAACCTAGCGCGCCCTCTGGGTTGCAGCAGGGAGGCAGCACGCAGAAGGAGAAGAAGGGAAAGGGCGGACGAGGTCAGAGAGGCAAACGCCTCTCCAAGAAGCAACAAGGGCAACATGCCCACTTAGGCTTCATCGAGGACGACCAACCCCTTTTCGCGTCCGTCATGCATATCGCCGATACTCCGGCAACAGTGGACCCCATGTGGTGAAAGTCTCCCGATTGAATCAGACACACAGCGTGCATATACAGGGAGTGTATCAGATGGGCCGGTCGGGTGAGTTCGGAAATAGGCCCGATTAAACCTGACCGGCCTAGGGAATATGAGCAACCAATGGAATCCAGTGGGCCGCAAGATTGTAATGGCACATCTAGCCCAATGGAATTGGATGGGCCAACCAACAGTTCGGGAAGGCATGACCCGATGGAATCATGTTGCCCTGTGTGTCAGGTGGGTGCTCATAGCTCAATGGAATCGGGTGGGCCTGTAGATAGCATCAGATGGATGGGCCTGTGAGTAGTTCGGGTGAGCACCGCCCGATGGAATCAAGTGGCCCGATGGATGGAGTGGGTACACCTAGCCTGACAGAATCAAATGGGCCGAGGGATATTCGGGTGGTTAAGACCCAATCAAATCAGACAGGCTTGTGTATAGGTGAGCGGAACTGGCCTGATGGAATCAGATTGGCCTATTGGTGATTCGGGTGAGCCTGATCCAATAGAATCAAGCTGCCCGATGGATGATGTGGGTGCATCCAGCTTGATGAAATCGAGCAGGGCAATAGGTACTTCGGGTGATTGTCACCTGATGTAATTGAATGGGCCCATGTATGAGTGGGGAAAATTGGCCTGATGGAATCAAATGGGGCAATAGGGCTTTGGGAGTTTGTGACCCGATGAAATAAGACAGGTCCGTGTTCGGGTGGGGTAAATTGGCCTGATTGTATCAGACGGGCCGGTGGGCGGTTCGGGTGAGCATGACCTGATTAAATCAAGTTGTCCGATAGAGGGGGTAGGTGCACCCAGCATGATGGAATCAAACGGGGCGATAAGGCTTCGGGAGTTTTTGACCCAATGAAAAAAGATGGGCCCGTGTACTGGTAGGGGAATTTGGCCCGATGATATAAGATGGGCCTGTGAGTGGTTCGGGTGGGCACGACCTGACGGGATCAAGCTGCCCGATGGAGGGGGAGGTGTACCCAGCCTGACGAAATCAAACAGGGCGATAGGGCTTCGGGAGTTTGTAACCTGGTGAAATAAGATGAGCCCGTGTACAGGCCGGGGAAACTGATCCGATGGCATCAGACGGGCCTGTGGGCGAATCAGGTGGGTATGACCTGATAGAATCAAGTCGCCCGATGAGGTAGGTGCACCTACCCTGATGGAATCCAACAGGCCAAGAAATATTCGGGTGATTAAGACCCGATGAAATCAGATGGGCCTGTGGGCGGTTCGGGTGAGCATGTCCTGATGTAATCAGATGGGCCCATGTATGAGAGGGGGAAATTGGCCCGATGGAATCAAACGGGGCGATAGGGCTTTGGGAGTTTGTGACCCGATAGAATAAGACAGGCCCGTATACGGGTGGGGGAAATTGGCCCGAGGGTATCATATGGGCCAGTGAGTGGTTCGGGTGGGCATTACCCGATGAAATAGACCTGCCCGATGGATGGGGTTGGTGCATTTACCCTGATAGAATCGGATGGGCCCATATATGGGTGGAGGAAACTGGCCCGATGGTATCAGATGGGCCTGTAAGTGGTTCGGATGGACATAACCCGATAGAATCAAGCCGCCTGATGAGGTTGGCGCAGATACCCTGATGGAATCGAATGAGCCAAGAAATATTCGGGTGGTTAAAACCCAATGAAATCAGATGAGCACATGTATGGGTGGGAGAAACTGGCCAGATGGTATCAGACAGGCCTGTAGATGGTTCGGGTGGGCATAGCCCGATGAAATCAAGTCACCTGCTGGTCTGAGCACACCTACCCTGATGGAATAGAATGGGCCAGGAGATATTCGGGAGGTTGCGACCTGATGCAATCAAATGCGACCATGCATTAGGTTAAATTGGCCTGATGGTATCAGATGGGCCTGTGGGTGGTTTGGGTGGGTATGACCTGATAGAATCGAATGGGCCCACAGATACTTCAAGTGATTATGACCCAGTGAGATAAGATGGGCCCATGTATGGGTGAGGGAAGTTGACTCGATGGTATCAGATGGGCCGGTTCGGGTGGACATCGCCTGATGGGGCGAGTACACTTACCCCGATGGGATCGAATGGGTGCATAGAGACATTGGGTTATCATGACCTGATGACATCAGATGGATCCGTGTATAGGCCACAGATGCCAATAGGTGGTTCATATGTTGCATTATACATGACATGGGAGCAGTTCGCCTCGCAACGGATAGGTCAATGGAGTGTTCAGGTAAACCTGACCCAATGTAATCATCGGTTGTCTGTAAATTTACATGAACACTTGCGACATGCGCCGCTCTAGTCATCCGTCGATACTACTTGCTCTAAATTTTGCTACTTCATCCATGAACTGATGTTGGCATACTCGCATCGGCTCACCCGTACCATATTCTGTATGTTCTCCCTCATATAAAACAACACTATTCCTCGAGATCCCTCCACTGCTCCTACTCCATGCATTAAAAGTTGCCCGGACATTGCTAGAAGAGTGCCTGGGCCATACCGGAACCTCATCCCAATTGTTGGAACAACCATGTCCAGTTCCTCGTGATCACCGACAGTCGCCAATAAATTGAGAAATTGAGGTCGTCCCATCTTGTCAAAGTGGAATGGGGTTGCCCGATTAACCATGATAGACAAGACACTGAAAATGGTCGGCCAAAGTTTCAGGACCGTTCGGATCTCCTTTTTGTTCCTGTCAGATTGGCATTCTGTCCATCGGCCCAATTCTACCATGGTCTGCTTTGCACCTTGGTACATATCGGGGTGCATTATTGCCATTGCAGCCCCAAGAATGACTGCATGGTCTTTGATAGCAGACAGCCAAGTTCGGGCCCCATTGTCCCCACTTGCATCCTTCAATAGGCGTGAGACTTCGGGAGCATCCTAACATGAGACCTGGTGAGTCCGGGACCATCCGCTGATTGTTCAGATGACTCACAGAATGACCTTGCTGAAACCATGCAGGAGAAAGATCGATGTATCCTTTCAACTCTGCCTTTGGGTTAAACAACTCAGCCCACTTTCGCCAAGGAGGTACCCTCTTTCGGTTAGAACTCTTGACGATGCTCTTTGAGAGCGGATCACGTAGCATTTGAAATGAATTCCAAAAAAGCTCCTACGAAATTTCTAGTCTGAAAACAATATCTAGCTGTGCGCTCACCTGATTCGGACAACTGATTCCATTGGGAAGGTACCAAACTATGATGTTGCCTCCCCTATCCGCAACCACCATGGGTTGAGTAACCTCTGTAAGGTTGTCCCGAAGATGTTTTTCGCCCACAGGAGATATAGTATCTTTGGTTGGTGCTTTCCGCGGAAGGTGAGACAATTCATCCACATCGACATCGTTTAATATCACTGTTCAGACGAAATTAAATCAATGAGATCACAATTTATGGACATTTATTGTCGACTAACATCAGTTTCGGAATGCTAGCGCCAATATATCAACCAGCCGATCAGCCTCACAAATGCATTGCAAGGGTTCACCAGGGGGCATATCGGGACTTGGAGAGGTGGGGTCCAACTTGTGGCGAAAGCGCCCGACCATATAGGACACATATATATCTATCAGAGCCATCGTCCACTGAGGTGAGAGTGTGGATGCCGATGCCGATTCCAATGAGTTTGGCATGGATAGCTGAGAGGAGGAGACAAGAACGTTGGGAGATCAATGCAGGTTCAATTCCCGATGCAAGATCAATCGTTGATGAAGCAACCAAAGTTGCGTCGGTCCAAACTCACCAAAATCCGAAACAAATCTGATTCACCGAATTTGTCCCAGCGGGGTACCGCAAATGCCTGATGTGAAAAACAGTCTTCCGAACATTCCCGATACCAATACAGTAACGTGATATACATCGGATCAATTTTGGGACTGTATAGATTGAACCAATGAGATGAAAACTAGGCATTCTTCGTAAATTTTAGCCTTATTTTCTTGTATCTCAGCCTCCAAACTCCGAATGCGGTTGAATAAATCTGCTCGTTCTTCTTCGGTGGACTGAATATAGCGAGGAATTGGCGAGCAAGACACCAGCCACTTCCCCTGCTCCGATTATCCTGATTAATCCACGCATTGTCCGAAAATATGGATTCCTCACCTGAAAGAATTGCGCTGCAGCATTCATTGCATTTGATATCCACAAATCTTGGCCGCTCCTATACTTCGGGATATCCTCGGCCCACCAGGGGGAGTCAAATCCCTTCGAAGGGGTGTCATCCATCAGCCTCCATTGTGGAAGGTAGGTTGGGATGTCATGAAGGATATGGAAGTCGGTATCCCGAAACCCCCGAAGCATGATTAATAGTTCGCTCGCATTATTTCCCGCATTGTAGAATGCATTGAGGCATACAGGCATCATAGCAAACCTTTGTGCGCGTGTCAAACACAACAGGAGGGTATCTGAGAAGCGTCTCTGTAATTGCATCATCAATAATTGAGAGGTGCACAGTATTGTGACCTTATGAAGAAACTCATGATGTCATTCCAAAGGCATCAGTTCCAATTTCAGGGCCATGCTTTTACATCTATTGTTCTCAGGTGTTCTCCAGCGACTTCAAGGCGACAAGCATAGTATAATAGAAGCATATGTGCAGAAGATTCGGAGATGATGGGATTGATTGGGGGGCAACGAGAAGCCATTATGCACGAGGAAATATGGAATGAAGCGAACTCCAGAAGCACTCTATTTATAATTATTGTCCCATGTTGATCTGAAGAAATAATATATTGCCGAAGGATCGGAGGGAACCGGCGATCCATCAATGAGGAAATGCTAATCGGAGAATGTACAAACTTCCTGAGTCAAAATATGATTGCAGTATCGTGTATTGGGTGTTACATAGCACATTTCGACGCTCTCTGTCGCTCATCCTGGCATTGGTCCCGCAATTTTAGGTATATCGACCGCTGACGAGCAGCATAGCATGCGTGTCCGATTAGATCGTTCTCCAGACTGACTAGTCTTCGGTTATCCCACTCTGCCGCCTGAGCATGAAAAAAGTTCGCAGTCCATTGAAATTCAGCAGACAGTAGCTCGACTTCTTCGGCCCATCTATCCCGCATGGCCTTTGCTCTAAGCCAGTGAACTCGATAAACTATGGAGGATCAGCACGGAAATCAAGATGAATTGAACCTAGCACATACATTCGGACATCCAAGTACTTCTGTCACTGTCCCGGAGTATGTCCATGGACCAGAACCAGGCCAACGTCTCATGCCGAAGGCCCCGAGCATTCGGA
Source organism: Phylloporus cf. gajari (assembly GCA_038094015.1). Lineage (NCBI taxonomy): Eukaryota > Fungi > Basidiomycota > Agaricomycetes > Boletales > Boletaceae > Phylloporus > Phylloporus cf. gajari. Next base: position 7,623 of record JBBPTF010000262.1, on the reverse strand, counting down.
GATATTGCGACAGTGTCCACTCTCAGCTGGTCATCTGTGAGAGGCTGATATCTACCGAGCAATGTTTCATTTGCTCCAAGCGCTATCATAGCACCCTGGCACTTTCGGTATACAGCAACATGTCTCCTGATCTGTGCCTGTACAGATCAGACCTTCATTGAAGCTCTTGTCCGATGCTCGTAGTTTCTTGAATGCCTCACTTGTGTTTGATATAGGACGGCCTTGTCTGCTAATGTCATCCGCAGGTCGTGTAGGGCATCATTTGCTTGCCCTTGTCGCAACCTCAGCTCGACATCGATCAGATCCTCTATCCCAATCCTTTTGCATTTTGTCACCCCAAAGGATGAGGGAAGTGGAAGTGTAACTTGGTAAGGTCTCTCGTTGTTCATCCGATCTAGAATTTCTTCGTCTGCAATATCTTCTGCTTCAGTGGATTCCGCAGCGTTAATGTCGTCTGAATGGTCTGATCCGAGAAATTGCAAAGCTTCAGACAAGAAGGACGAGACCTCCTGCGACAGTCGATGGACTCTGCGGGCCACAGCAAGTCGTTGATCCTCAGTAGAGCTGGCACCTATTTTCTGTATTTCCTTCTGCAGTACCATCTGGGACTCCTCTAATTTTAATCCTTTAGCCACCCAGGTGGCAGCACTCCGAATATTGGACGTTGTAGAGGCCCCCGACCGGAGAATCTCCAACTCAATCCCCCGAATACTCGGCGCTAATGTCATATCAATATTGAAATTTGACTTCCACTTGCATATAGCTTACCTTTAGCGAATTTCAACTCGAATATATCCATTGCAGATACATCAGTCAGCCATTCTTTGAATGCTTTCTTCTCCGCCTCTCCTCACTTGTTTCTTTGTTCCTCTCTGATCTCAGCATCTAGGTCATTGAAAAATGTCAACGCTGATGATGATGACTCCTTGGCAGTTTTAAGCTTCTTTCCCAGTGTGCGAGCTGCAGAAATTTAGCACCGTGGATTGTTATTTATTCAATGGATATAATTTAACTCACACATTCGGATCATTTTCATGAAATTAGAATCATTCATCTGAAAGTCCAGAAGCTCTTGTCGGTGCGGGGCAGACATCCCCCGAGCCGACACTGAGACAATATTCAATGTTGACCATAGAGTTTCGATTATTTCACCATCCACCCATCCTGAACCTGGAATGAATAGTGAGGCATACCGCGCATAGCATTCCGGACAATGCCCATGCACATGCCATATGCCGATCCCTGGGATAATTTCCATGTCTTCCCGAAGGGTCAGACAAGAACTATTTCTCACCCGAGATCTCAGTTTTTTCATGTATGTGCAGTTGATATCATAAAACGTTATGGCCCGAGAAATGTTTCCCATGTTGAAGGTCAAGGCATTGGTCAAGGAATAATCCATCTCTTTTTGACTGCCGAACATTCAGCAGGCTCCGATAATATGTTGTACTAAAAATGTTTACCTTTCTCCCCTCTTAAAATTTACAACTGCATTCGGGAGCATACAGCCATGCCAAGCGCAAGCAGTGGCTTCGATTCTGGTAGCTTCTAAATGCCCCCAACTGGAGTTGGCTTGTTTCATGGCCTGATGGTTATTACAAGTGGATTTCTAACTTACTCCGATCAGCTCTCCAAAACAATAAGACCCATGAAGCAGTGATAGGACTTGCCTCCAGCGGATGGTCAGTTGATGCTAGATATTTCTCATAGCTAGACCTTCCGACCATATATCTCAAGCCGTCCATGAGCCACACTTGATCTTCGGGGCACTTTTCATGCAAATGTTCAGCCTTGAAGTTGCCATCCATGACTACAATCCTGGTATATTTCCAGCTGTTCAAGATGTCATGCAACATTTGACTCCGAATATTCGGACGACCTACTTGGACAACTCTGCGGCAGATGGATCAGCATTCACTCCGGGTTGAGGACAGGTTGGGCAAAACAATACTAATTCTCCTGCCTTCGGACTCTCAGATCGGTGCCCAAATCTGTTCCACTTCAGGAGCTTCAACAACCTCCATTGTCGTGCAACCTGAAGCAACTCTCTGTATCGATCCTTTACGCAGTCAGTGATACATACTAAATTCCATCATATCACTTACCGGGACCATGTGTGGGAATGTGCTCGATGTTACTCTCCTTAACTTGCTGTAGTAGTTCATGGCCGACGTCCCGCACTCCAGATTATCCCGAACAAAATCATCCAACACTCCGAATGAGAATGCGGTCTTTGTCTGCTGCAATGTTGCTGGGAACAGCTGGCTTTTAAATAACTGGAGGTGGCATGGATCACATCCATCACAGGTACAATAGTGCACACTGATGAAATGGATCCCAGTCAAATCTATGATGGTCAAGTAATCAGAATCGGAAGGAGGTCGGATTCAGGCGGGGATATCGTCCTTGTCTATGTCTTCCCATTCATCATCTTCACCATTCCAGGGGACACCCGGTCCAACCGGATCATGATCCTTGGTCGGACAACGCTTATTCGGACAAGGAAGCCCTCCATGTCCAAGGAAAAGTTGAAATCCAGTCTGGACAATGTGAAGGCATCAGAATTATTTTTATGAGATAATTACATACTAGGGCAAGTGAGGACTCTTCAAAATGGCTTCCAGTCCACTGCTCAACTCTATGGAAAGGGAGTTTTAGGTGTTCTTTGCGAACACAAGGTGTGCAATACACTGGTCAAGTAAAGCAATCTGAGCACCTGTATACGCCGTCTCCACCACATAGAATGCATGTTCGTGGGTTCGGTGGTGCCTCCATGTCAAGAAGACCATGGAGGAATTTGTCCTGGTACTTTACCCACTCCCGCATGTAATCGTTAGTTCGCTATTTTGATAGTGAATAACACATGTATGATATTGTTAGAGGAAATAAGATCACTTACATTTTTCTGAGGTAATTTAAGAGGTCCTATCTCCTCCAGATCAAGCAGAAGTTCATCATAACTGGCTTTTGCATTTAGACTTTGGTGGGATGATGACCGAATGCTTGATTTATGGCATGAATGGTGCTCATTTCCCCTGGAATGACTTGGTGTTCCTATTGATGGTAGGCTTACCAAGTCCACTCTATTGCCTCTGGCTGTCTTCTTGATCTGCCATGTGGCCTGAGTGACTGTCCAAGAGGTTATCTTTCTTTTGCCTGTACTTTTTGTCATGCGGAGTTCTCAGCAGTTTGACTAGGTACTTTGTATTGTGTCCAGAACTCATCCCAAGGGCAATACATGATCACGTAAATAACATGAGGAACATTATGTATCACTCCAGGGATCAGAGTCTGGAACGCTGTCGGTAAAGTACTCAGTTAATTAGTGATGTCAACATTGACATCGGCTAATAACGTAATTGACACAATCAGAGTTCGGCTGATTAGCGGTGTCAATGCTGACGCCGGGAGGAAGTTTGGACCGACCATATGGTATCTAAATGGGGATCTGGTCCAATGATTTGAACTCTGTGACCATATTGACAGGAAGGTATTGAGGAAGACACTAGATTTGTCGAAGGTATCAACTGTGGTATCCCCTTGAACCTGCATCTTACCATATTTCCTAAATCTCCTCTGAAAATGTCAGCCTATCATGCAACTGTTCATCTGGACAATGAAGCCTCACATCAAGAAAGGGAGACAGAGAACTTTGAAGAAGAGCTACGACAAGTTCCTGATCTTGAAGAGGAGAACCCTCACCCTCCTAAGGATCCTCATAGTCTGCCACAAGAGGTTGGGGATCTCCTGGAATCTAGATGGCAGGAATGGAAGGAGACAGACAAGGAGAAGCGAAAATCTCTCTGGAAAGCGATAAGGAAAGACCTAAAATCTCTTCCATGCCACAAGGGGATTCAAGGCGATGCTTGGAAGGCTAGAGTCAATGTGAGTCAATGAACTGCAAATACAGAAAAGGGACTGATTGAAGTAGATATACCACAAATGGCTTAAGAACAAGGCTCGAGCTAGGTCGAACTGAAAGGTCTTTGTACTAGGGAGGAAATGGACAGCCCGGAGGGTTTTGGAGGAGGCATATAAGAAGGAGGTCATTCAACTGATAAAGGACCGGAATGATGGCAATTATTTGCTTGAATGCTACCAGCCCACTCTGAAAGAAGTACTCAATGGGGCATCCCCCAAAGAACAAGCTGATGCCGAAGAGCTAGCAGAGGAATGGAATAAGAGTGGTGGTCTGGGTGACGCTCAAGCTTGGTCAGTGTTTCCTGATCTAATCCAAACTTGTATTCACAATGTGTTCAACAAGATTCACGAAAAAGAATATTCATGGCGTCATGAAAAACTTCGCAGAAGAGATGTGGAAGAAGGGCCGAGTTCGCCTGGTCATCTTGGCTGGATGGAAGGATGGTAGCAGCGGGGACATATACTCCACTGTGTAAGTAATCCAATATTTTTAGGACTGTACTAATATTTCAAAAGGAATGATTTTAACTCTCTGATTGACGATGGTCTGGCATTCAAGAAAGGGCATGAACTTCAAAAGTACTTTGATCCCTATGTGAGGAAATGTTTCGAACCTGAGGATGACCACTCGGACTATGGCAATCAAGGTGAAGATAGTGATGGAGATGAAGAGATGCCCGAGGTGGTCAAAAATCGTGGACTGAAAGTGTTCGATTGGGACGTGCATGTTAGGAAGGTTATCGGGGAGGATGGAACAATCCTCTTGCCAGAGTTTAACCATTGTGATTGGTCTGAAATGTTGTCATTGGTCAGAGGATTTCTAACAGCGCACTACAGTCAGTAATCTTTGCAGTGTATTAAGTACAGCTAATCATTAGATCATTGCAGGGAAGGCATGTGGAAACCCGAAAGCAACAGTGCCATTTACAAAGCTGTCTGAATATCCACGTGACCATGAAATCATCGAGTTGAATCATATTCTGTTTGGTTGGTGTATTCCGAAGGATCCAGGCAAGATGCCAAAGACCAAAGCTCGGGATTTCCTCTTCTATGTTCAAAACCGGCAGGAACAACATGGCAAGAAGGCATTTAGATTCAAGAAATGGTTGGACGGTGGCGGTCGTCTCCAGTTAAATGTGGAGGATCCCGAATTCAACCCAGCTGCTGTGACCACTTGTGCCAAGGCTAAGCGACGTCCGAGAGCCAAGGCCCGAAAGGTTGACAGCGATTCGGACACGGACTCCTCAGATAGTCCCGATACTAGCAACCCGGATGTGCATAACCGACCCGAAGACGCAGGTCCATCCAGTTCTGGACGAATGGGAAGAGAGAGACCAGATTCAGATTCCAGTGATGAACCAGATGACGAGGGCAACGACCACGTTCCCGAGCCGAAGGGCAAGGGAGCATCTGATAAGCTTCACACGGATCGCGCAGGTAAGGACAGGCAGCGCGCGGAGTATGCGCAAAATGAGGGGTTATCATACGGCAGTCCTGTATGCAAAGTAGCAAATGAAGAGTCACATCGTAAGTCATGTCCATTTGATGTACAACTAAGACTGAAGTTATCAAGCCAAACCAACAGAGTGTGAAATCAGGAGAACACATGTACCCCGATCCGATGTCGGGCCATCGGGCGTTGAATGTTCAGATGACGATGAACTAGATGCTGAGAATATTCAAATGTCCTTGGAAGACCCGCTACCGTCGGAGGATGGTATTGAGGCTGATTGCAGCCCACCCCCAAAAAAACGAGGAAAAGGAAAGGCTGTCGCAATTCCATCCCCTGACGAAGAAGGACCAGAAGGTGCTCCGAATACTTTGAACATTGCTGCACGCAGATCCACTAGAACCCATAAAGCCCCGCTTCTGCTGGATGCTGACATTCACTTGGCTGATAGAATCAGGGATAAAAAACGCAAGGGTTCGGTGGTGGACCGAACTAACAAAAGGAAGAAAGTAAAGTAGCCATATTCCCCTCTTTTTTCCCCCTCACCGCACCCCAAATATAGTCCAAATGCAGTCATAGTATTTTCTGATTTTTTTTACATATGTACATACGAAAGACCATAGCTGATATTACGTCCGAATGTCCGATTGCTTAAATCTTACCGACGGCATGATGGAGACGTGACAAACTCAGTCCAATTCCTCCCCGATCGCTCCAGCTTCTGTGTGACCCTCCATAGGTCCCTCCTTGTTGGAGTCGACAGACCCCGAGGACTCGGCAAGAACACTCGGGCCAATCACCTCACCTCCGAGACTCGGGGAGCCAGGGCACTCCATTGGTGTCGCATGCCGCGCAAGCATGTCGTTGGCTGAGGTCGCGCAGGGGGTGGGGGAGGAATGAAGTACCGGTACAGCCTGGTTGACGGGTGTGGAGGGGCGGCTTGCCGATGTTTGGACGGGCATGTCGTGATGAGGGGATTCAATGCCCTGTTTGGTGACTGCGCTCTCCTAGCGTTCGAATGGATATTTCAGAGGAGTGGGGTGCATATACGATCCCGGGCCACGCACCTGCTGTTGCTCCGCCTCACTGGCCCTCATGAGAGTACTCAGCGCCTCCTCCAGAGTCCTGACACACTCCATGAGCGCGTCAAATTTGGATCGGGAGACGACTGTCCCTAGATCTACCGCACTGGCCGCTGCTGGTCCAGTCCGTTCTCCTGTTAGGTTTCGGGTTGGGCGGGCAGTTGGTGGGCATGAAGTTGGCACTATTGGGCACAGGTAGTTCGGTGGAAGTTGAGGTGGTACTACCCCTGCAAATGCTATATCAGTATTGTAATAGTTAGAATACAAAGGTGCTATTTAAAGAAAAAGAAACACTTACCCATGCCTTTTGGTCCGCGAACGATAATGGTTTGCCTGGGATCGTCCAGCGGATCCTCTGACCCTTCAGTCAGCTTGGTCTTCTTGCGTTGACGTCCGGAAGTGTCTTGCACAACAGCTGCGTTGTCGTCATCGGAGTCACGTGACTCTGATGCGCTGCTTGGACGTCAGCATCTATGGATTAATTCAATCCTCGTGAAACTGTGCATTCAGATTATATAACCTACAGCCTTCAACAACACGTTCATACCCAATTGGAGCAGTTATTTTGACTCTTCCGACTAACTGAAGTTCATCCTTGAGATCATATTTGACCTTCAGTTGTTCAAGATATACCATATGGCAAAGAGATTTGTTTAGATTGCTCCAGGGACGGGCATATGACTTGAGGTTTTCTTGCAGGAATTGGCAGAATCTTTCCATGTAGAAAGTCCAGGTTGTCCAAACTGGGCCACATTCACGAATTCCATTAGCTAAATGAAGCAGTCCATGGATTGTCAATGTACACACTGAGAGGCGCTCTGTACGGTATTGATAATAAAAGCTAGTGCCGAATGTCAATGATTGTTTTTGAGCAACATCAGACACAAAAATATGAAATATATACTGCTCATATTTTTGAACCCACCCAATCATGCGCTCCTCAATCTCATCCACCTCTTGTGTTGTGATTCGAAGTTGCATCATAAGTTTCATCAGAGCTCCAAGCTCGCACATATGATTGTAGTATTTTCGCTTGGGAAAGTGCTTCTCAAGGAGCTTTGGAGCCATATAAACAAACCAGAAGCACCATGATTCAGCAGTGAAAAGCGAGCGATCAGTTGCAATGTTGCTGAGAACCCGTACAAAAGTCACTGGTATATGTTGGACTGC
>JBBPTF010000261.1:0-20585 GCA_038094015.1 Phylloporus cf. gajari | reverse complement strand
ATAATGGTCAGCTGAGCATATATGGATTTATCTGATTAATATCATTGTGATATGTAAATGGTCATACATTATCATAATTTATAAGGTAATATCTTGCTTCATCACATTGATGCTGAGTTGATCATATTTATCAAGGAATATCTGCTCTTCAAAAGTTTCCTGATGCACCTCCACCACTGCCTGGAGAGTACACTGATGATGATGCAATGTCATTGATGGTCCACCACCATCAACAACATCATGACAATGATGTACATGACCCATCTACAGCCACACCACTGTCTGGAGGGCCCACCAATGACTACGACAAGACACCCATACGACAGGAGGTCATGATGACCATGTCATGACAAAAATGGCATGACGAAGACACCATGATGACTTTGACATGATGAGGACGATGCTACAGGATGTGTGTATGAGGGGAGGCCATAATGACCATGACAACGTGGTGAGGCCGTAGACAATGCCATGACACCCACCATGACATGTGAAGGGCATGGTGACATGGCGACGATGACCTGCATGTATGACTGCACCCTCACTGCAGCTGTCACCTGAGGGACAAGACAATGATGATGAAGCAATGCTGTTGATGGCCTAAAACCATCAGCAGCACTACCATGACAATGCCATTGGAAACCGATGATGGTGATGACATGTGGGTTGTACCCACACCACCACCATCGTCTGGAGGATGCAGCAGCAGCGACTACCTGTGCGCAACCATACTTGTGCCCTCACCACTGTTACCTGGAGGACACAGGGAGGAGGTGGTGTGGGAAGCCACACCCCTTGAATAAGAATGACAGGGCATGGTGTGGTTGACCCACACCACCACAATGATGTACACAACCTCACACCTGGAGAGGGTGACGATGACAACACCACCAGATGTGCAACCACATACCCCCAGAGTCGACAACAATGTGTCATGCATGCAACAAAGCAAGGGAGATGCCCCAGAATAGCACATCAACCAGGAAGCAACAGCCTTGATGCAACAAGGACAGCATGATGACAACAACATGACAACCACAATGCAACAAGGGAGATGCAATGAGATAGCAGCAATGTGAGTTATTGCCACATGAGGATGATGCAACAACCACAGTGGGACAAGGGGGCAAGGTAGTGTTAGCATACATATGTAGTACTGTGTTCATAATTTACAAAAATCTAGTGGTTTCTAAGTAATTTGATGGGTCTGGAAGGAAAAAAAAAGAAAAAAAATACTGTGCTACATGGTGTATGTTCTGTGCCCTCTGTATATGCTGTGCACACTTGCACAGCCACTCCATGCTATAGAAGCTATACATGCTAATCAATTGACTGCACAGCCTATGGCACTGTACTATACCTGTAGCTCAGCTGTACAATAGGGGACCTCACTGGAGCCTTGTGATGTCTGTGATTAACTATCCAGACCTCTATATAACATTCTGAATTTGCTGATGTGGGATGGATGTTCAATGAAAAGATCATCATCAGAAGGTTGGTTGTAATCTTCGTGGTTGTCATGGCCAGCTGTCTATTCCTCCATATTGACTTCTGAAGGCAGATCATCCCTGGCAACACTTCACTGAGAACAAATTTGAGAGAAAATAACAAAAGAACCAAACCCACTGTCCCACCCCAAAGTAGACTTGAGGTTGTAGCCATCAGGAGGCAACTTGTCCATATAATGATACCCTCTCTTCAGCATTCTGTTATTGTAAGTTTACATTAGCACAGGGTGTGAAGCTGAGAACCATTGCTTACTCTATCAATGGAGACAACCACAGTTGGTCAGAAGCTTGCTAAGCCCTGGCAGACTTGAAACCAAATTGTAATGAACCTTTGTTAGCATGAAAGGCAGATCAATCAACGACAGGTGACTGAACCTACAACCTTATCATAGGTCAAAGAGATGAGCATGAATAGACTCATCATTCTTTCAGACCAACTGCTCTCAGGAGCAACCTTGGTTTTAGTGTGTTTCTTTGTCAGCACAGGAGCCATCTTGTTGACAGGCTCACTCAGAGAGATGATATGTCGAGGCCACTTCTGTGTGGTTTGAGTGACAGCATCACCAGCTTTTTGCAGTTGCCTTGTGGCACTGCCTTGACCAGTGCCTGCCCGGATAGTTCATTGTGGGGTTTAAACATGCTGGACATCTGTCATTGCCTTCCACTTCATGAACAAGTTGAATGACTAAGGTCTATAAGTGCACCTTAAGTAATCAGGCCACCTAGATGAACCCAAATATTGAGAAATACAATGGAGAAAAATTCAATTATAACAGAAGCAAACCTAAGTAAACATTGTATCATGCAATCTATGTATAAGTCATGGTGAGCCCCAAACCCTTGCATATGATGAGAACGCAAAACCAAGAGGACTCACCATACTACCAGTTGCTCAAATGGTGAGGCATATAAGTTGAAACACTCTGTGATCAACCCAGGTATCAACAAATTGAGTCTGTTTTCAAGAACAAAGTAGTGAGCCATGAAAAGGACAAAACCAAGTGATCAACCATGAATATCAGCTTTGAGAGAGGGTTGAATGTTGGCACAGTGACATGGGCAAGGAAGAAACCAGAGTGGTTATCCACAAATGTCAGTCTTGAAGGAATACTCAGATTGATTGAAAGACACTTGAAATGTATGAGTCGTGACACTGTGACCATGACATGATGTAATCTAATTGATCATCAATTTCACAGGACAAAGTACATAGATAGATACTATACATGTAATCAAAACAGTGCAAAGAACATTCAGATGAAAATGGTAGATAAGAGCTACCTTAAGTATGGCGACGCTTCAAACCATTTGTCCTGAGTGCATCTGCAACAGTGTGCTTGTATAAAGATGTGTGCCAATTGTAATAGCACCTGTATGTGGTGTTCCAGATGGCAAGGGTGATGTCACTGTTGAGAATGTCTTATCTTATCTTATCTAATCTAATCTTATCAGACATTCTTTATCAGTCAGCTTATCTTCTTATCTTTAACGTCATCATGATTTCACATTCATTACTCATCCTTATCATGATGACTGATATGTTATTACTCATGCTGACTGATACTGACACTGCTCATTTATTGCTATTGGTCAGTACTTATAGTACGATAAGCGTCTTAAACGCTATTAGCTCAGATAAGAGCCTTTACTGCCATTGGCTGTTATTGTTCTATCTATTTAGAACTACTATACACATGTACAAACAATCCTGTACTGTATATAAGGAGGAGCTCCCTCATGTACACTCCTCTAACAGAATCTCTATCATCTGTTCTCGCTCTCATACTTGGTGTTTACACTAAGTAGTATCACTATCAAGCAACACTTGATTACTGCCTGCGCTGTGCCTATCCTAGTGAGTTTCTCCCACTAGAGTTCATCCTGCGACCGTTCGAAGTCTTCGACTTCAAAAGTCACAGTGCAGGACTACACTCCAATTGACTTGTGGATTTGGAGGTAACCAAACTCAGGCATCTGCTACCCCTTGTAGCTCTTGTAATAAAGTTAGCACTTCACATCTCCAAATCAGCCAACAATTCAGACTTACCGTGATAATAGCTAACATTGTCATCATCACAACTGGGCTCTCCTTCCAAATCTGAGGCCCAGTTGACATCAAAGTCCATGCCATTGTTATCCTCACCATCTTTAAATAAGTCCAAATCTGACCCTTCTTCCTCTAGGACCAAATCACCTTCCATTGGGTCGTGATCCATGGATTCCCACATGTGAACTTTGTTGGCGTAGCATATTCCGATGTCTCTGATGTGCCTGAGAGCAAAATCCAGCTTGGTGTTGACATCTACCATGTCTTGAGTGGGATAGAGTTTCTGCTGCATATCACCAGTGCATACTAGAAGAATGAACTCAGACATATGCCGACTGCATACTCTTGCATGTTGATTGTTCTAGCTGATAAAGTATCAATGGAATCCCATCCAGTATGGACCCATATGTGAACCTTGATCTTTGAAATATCAATCCAGGTGATCCCATGAGTGATAATGGGCTCAAGCTCATTTGAGGTATTTCAAATAGGTTTCCACTTGTCCCAAGGCATGACATGCTTGTGAGCCAACTGTTTTGCAAGTGCAGAGTCATTACTAGGGGAATGGTAGGCTGGTGGCTTCTTATTGATGACTATCTTCACCACTGCAATGATCTTTGGGAAGCTCTCAATATATGCCATAAGCTTTCATTCGACATTGACAGTAGTTTGCAAGAATGTGCATTCAACAAAAAGGTAGGGTGGAGGACAAGATAAATAGGGATGATTGGACATGGAGCACATCCAAATGTGGACATCCAGATAAGCCAAGATCGACTTCCTGTCGACTTGTGCATTGGTGTGTAGTTGAATCACGACCTCATTTCTTCTATTGTCAAAGGTCAAAGGAATGAGGTGAATGGTGTTTCACAATTCTGCTTGGAGCTTGTTGAACAGTGCCTCATGGACATCATGAGACATAGCTATGATTAATTCATCAGTCTTCAGGAAATATGTGAGCTTTTACAAAAATAGACATCAGCGAGAATGATAGCAACTGAAGAGTCCAAATAAAGATTACCTCATCTTGTACAAAGTATCCTTCCCAGGCTCATCTAATGTACATGTGATGTATGTGTGTTCATGAGTGCTGATGCCCCGAAACCTCTTTTAATTCACAGTCAAATCAAGGATTTTTGGCTTGGGCAGTAACAAGCACCTGGTCCACTGATAGGGTATTCATCTTTTCTATCATTCCAATGATCCTTCTACACTTGGCTGGAATAGTTACATGTGTTATTAGCAAAGTTATCATGCACATTTAAATAGCCATGCTTATGTCAAGCTCTGAGTCATTATCACCACCATCAGCATCTGAGTTGTCTTGGTTGATGGTGTGAAGTTTGATGTCACCATCATTTTCTAGGAGTTTAGAGTGTACTGTAGCCCATTGGAGAGTGGTGCAGCCAGTGTGGCACTTCTCTATTGGTGGCAGACCCAGGCTTTGCAGGGAAGCGAGAAGTGACTCAGTTAAGGGACTGATTACCACACTGCCAACTTGAGACTTGTGAGAACCAGCTCTGTGGTGATGTTCAACAGTTCCATTGGAGGAAGTGCATAAAGTGTTCAGGTTAAGTAGCTCAAACAATCCTAGGCTGACTTGGTGGTAGTAGTGTGAAAGAGACATTTGATCAAGTGATATTAACATTCTCAGCTTGAAAGGAAGTCACACAGTTGTGACAGTTTCCACAAGCATAACAATAGGAGGATGTGCATGGGAATTATCAATGGATAGCAAAGTACAGATCCTTCTCAAAAAAGTGGTTAAGATAGAAGTGTGTAGAGTAGGGTGTTGATGTTTGGGGTGTAAACTGCACATCAGCAGTAGGACTGAACTTTGGGACAACAGAGGCTAGTGCTCAAAGTTAGTCAGCTGGGAAAATGTCTCCCATAGCGATACCATTGGATCACACTGCTTGCTTTAGGTTGTGCATTCCAGTGACCAAATCCTTCCCTTGTATGTCAAACTGTGTGGTGTACACAAGGAACTTATTACTCCACCACAAGGGGGGTTGACCTCATGAGGGTATAGATCAGAAGATGAGGTGGATCTCACACACCATATGGCCTGGCGAGATGGATTAAAGGAGGAACTCAGTAATGAAAAAACAGACCTTTGAGTCCACTCCAAGGCCATTGTTTTTCCTTGTCAATATTGGCAAATGCAGCGTCATAGCAGTGTTTCAGCCAAATCACCATGGGTGAATGCATGTTCAGTGTCTGTGGTGGGAGAGGTGTGGCACAATCATGATATGCCTTTAGTTGCAAGTGAACTTTGTTCCAGACTTGCAACCTCTCAAATGGTAAATGCTCATGACTTCGAAAGGGTCTCTGTCTGTCAATTTGGATGGGTTGGCCATCATCCCCATGGTATATGTAATGTACAAGAGCAGCTTGAAGGTCTGGGAGTGAATATTGTTTGACAACATCATCAATGGTAATGCTTCAAATCACTGAGTCATAGTTGAAGCGAAATGTGATGAGCCCTGTTACAACTCGCTCTGATCTGTGGGTGTGCTTTACTTCATTTGATTCCTATCATCATCATCGTACTTTTCTTTTTCTTCTATTGGTCATACATTCTGACATAACTTGGACTCTATTTCTTTTACAATGACATAGATCTCTTAACTCATCCTCAGTCATTGTTTCTTCCTCCATTGCCATGTGTTGTATTCATTTCATCTTCATCTTTTGATACTGCATATTCCTGTGTTTGCTGCAGACTGCATTTGGCTGTACTGATGGTTTCCCAAGGTGTTCTCATTCTGCTCTTCCGTTCCTACCACAAGGGATATATAAACCATCAGTAGTGTACTTGTAATCCTTAAGCTAGATCTCCTCAATCATACCTGATTTGTGGATAAACCTCTTGTCAGTTTGTCTGACTCAACTCTTGCTTCACTCAAAACTGAACTTGCTGTTCTTTGAGGCTATGACTTGGACCTACCTGGTACAAGCGTAACAAAAGATCTAGCTTACACTCTGAACCCTTGCCTTTGCAAGGACCACCAAGATTTTGTTGAACCTGAACCTGACTCCATCATGGGCTAACCCCCACCAGAAAGGACCAAAGACCTCCAGACCATCCCTCTCCCGAAATTCTCTCTTCACCACCCCACCTCGAACTCCCTCCCCTTTGCAACAACCAACCATGTCTGGCTCATCCACGTCGAACCCTATGACTGGAGTAGCTCCTTCCTCCCAACCTTCCACAACACCAGCCACCATCCTTCCCCAACCTATTAATCCTCTGACAATTGTGACATCCCCTGGGAAGGAGCTCTCCCTCACCAAGCCTGATGACTTTGATGGGACGGAAACCCACTATTGAACATGGAAGAACTCCATCCTCCTCTACATTATGATTAACAGCCACATCTATTATGATAATGACCGAAAGATTGCTCTTACCCTCTCTTACTGTAAAAAAGGGGTTGTGGCAGAATGGGCCTCCACATTCATCAAAGAAGGAATGAAGAAACAGTCTTTTGGGACCTGGACTGATTTTTGCAACCTGATGGACAATACGTTTCAGACCACTGACGTCAAAGGTGACACACTTCATCAGCTTTAAGGACTGGCACAGAAGAAGGAGGATGTCCTCAGCTACATCACCACTTTCAAAGCTCTAGCAGCATGGGCTGGACTTAGTGATCAGATGGTCCTCTGCAGGCTCTTCACAGAAGGACTTCAACCTGTGCTTATGTGGTGGATCTACCAATTGGAGACCATTCCCACTACCTTCAAGGAATGGTGTGCAAAGGCAGAACTCCTCTACAATAATTGGAACTGATCTTGATCTATTGTCTCTCGAACCGGAAACTATCACGCCACAACAACAACTACCCCTAGATACTCTCATACACCAAAGATACACAACCCAAATGCCATGGATGTCAACTCTATACAACTCTCCCCCTCTGAACGAGAGAAGAGGATAAAGAAAGGACTTTGTTTCAGATGCGGAAAATCTGGTTTAGTTAGAGACTGTCCAAACCACCCTGGACTGGCGAAGAAGACCAAGGAAAGGAAGGTGTGGGCAGTAGTGGAAAAAGGAGTTGCAAAGATAGAAGAGATGAAAGAAGAAGATGATGTCGCTTTTATCTCCAGTATTCTCGAGGATGATTTGATGGATTTTTAGAAGGAGAGCTTGAATCAATGCCTGACCCTCCCAACGTGTGCTCTCTTGTATTTATTGCCAATAAAGATACTCGTGCCTTGACCCTACCTGTCCAAGTTATTGAAGCAGGAAGCACCCTGAAAACTGTTGACACATCTGCCCTAATTGACAGCAGAGCAGATATCTCTTACATTGATTGGGATTTCGTGAAGAAGAACAAACTCCCAATTGAACATCTCCAAAACCCCATCAATGTCTGAAACACAGACCATTCCCCAAACAAGCAAGGACCCATTAAATTCATTGCCAATATTTTCCTCCAGATTGGGACCACCACACAAAAAGTCACCTTTCATGTCATGCAATGCAGAAGAGAAAACATAATTCTCGGGATGTCTTGGTTTGAATCCACCCAACCAAAGATTGATTGGAAGAAGCAGACCATTGAAATTGATCAAAAGAAGGACTGATCTCTTGATCTCTACCTCACCCATCAAGGTGCATGAGTGACCTATTTGTCGAAAGGAGCAAAAGTCAACAACCCTCCGCCGATGAAACATTATTTCACTCAAGAAGATGAACAGGCAGCTGTTTTGAATTATGTCAACTATAAAACAGCAGAAAGGTACACAAAAAGGGCATACTACACTTACGCTATCAACAGAATACAGAAATCTGCGACAAGATATTTTCCTAATGCACCCACGACACTTCAACTAGAATGAATAGTTAGGAAGACCACCACCTCCACCCAATTAGCAATGGACACTGACAAAATAGTGGTAGAACTTCCCCCCCAATATGAAGCATACAGGGAAGTGTTTACCAAAGAAGCCACTGACCACATTCTCCCCTCCAGGCCATACGATCATGCCATCAATTTGGATGAAACCTTTGTCCCAAAAGTATTCAAAATTTACCCATTGTCCCCTGATGAAAAGGCAGCTGGTGATGCATTTATCAATGAGAACCTAACTTCAGGGAAGATTCAACCGTCCAACTCTCCCCAGGCTTCCCCCTTCTTCTTCGTAAAAAAGAAGGATGGTGGCCTCTGTCCATGCCAAGACTATAGGTATTTAAATGAACATACCATACACGATGCCTATCCACTTCCACTCATCTCTGATCTAACGGACAAGTTACAAGGGGCTAAAATCTTCACCAAGTTCGATGTATGATGGGAATACAATAACGTGTGTATAAAAGACAGGGATCAGTGGAAAGCTGCCTTCATTACCCATTGGGGACTATTTGAACCAACAGTCATGTTTTTTGGGCTGACAAACTCTCCACCTACATTCCAGAGATTCATGAATGACTCATTCAGGGATATGATTGCAGAAGGATGGTTAGGTATTTACATGGATGATCTCCTAATTTTCTCCCCAGACAGTAAAACACATGAAGAATGAACAAAATGAGTTCTCCAATGAATGAAGGACTTGGACCTTCATCTGAAATTGGAAAAATGCAAGTTCGATGTCGATCAGGTTGAATTTCTGGGGATGATCGCTCAACCAGGATGTCTTGCTATGGATCCAGTCAAGTTAAAAGGTATAGCTGACTGGCCAACTCCCACTAAAGTCAGAGATGTATGATCGTTCCTGGGATTTGCTAATTTCTATAGATGTTTTGTCCCAAAATATTCTGATATTGCACAACCCCTCCTAGACCTGATGAAGAAGGACACTGCATGGGACTGGACCGATGATTGTGCCAACACCTTTCAACAGTTAAAAGATTTCTTTCTTTCTGAACCTGTTTTGCACATTCCTGACACATCTAGGCAATTTGCCATCGCCACTGATGTGTCCCGCAACACATCTGGAGGACTACTCCTCCAGCAAGACATGAATGGAGACTGGCACCCCTGTGGTTACATATTGCAGACATTCTCTTCTTCAGAACGAAATTATGATATTTATGACAGGGAACTGTTAGCTGTCATCTGTGCTCTCAAAACATGGCAACACTACCTTCAGGGCTCCCCATTTTCAGTTTTGGTCATCACTGATCATAAAAATCTGACCTACTTTAAAGAACCACGGAAGCTGAACTGATGACAGGCATGCTGGCTCCTGGATATCCAGGATTACAACCTCAAAATTCATCACGTCCCTGGATCGTCCTTATCTGCTCCTGACGCTCTTTCCTAGCAACCTGATCTCATCTCCTCCGACGCCTAGCATGACAACGACCACTTGGTCCTCCTCCCTCCTGACCTCTTCGTTTCCCTTATTGATACTGCACTCCATGATAAGCTATCCTCCTCCTCTGCAGCTGACCCCCTTGTTTTAGATTCATTGCAAACCATGGAGAACCTTCCAGCATGATGTCATTCTTGCCTTTCTGACTGGGTGTTTGAAGGTGGTATTCTTTCTTTCCAGGGACGACTTTATGTACCAAACAACACTAACCTCCATAGAGACATTGTCACACGACACCATGATCACCCTTCTGCGGGCCACTCGGGTGTTCTTAAGACCCGTCAGCTTGTTGCTTCCAAATTCTGGTGGCCTGGTCTTGCTTCTTTTGTTTGTTCTTATGTGGAGGGTTGTGCTGTTTGCCAGCAGAACAAAGCCCATACCAACTCTACTATGCCTCCTCTTTTACCTATTCCTTCCACTGCTTCTTGCCCTTTCCAACAGGTCTCCTGTGATCTTATTATGGACCTTCCCCCCTCTTCTGGTTTTGATTCTCTTTTGATTGTGGTCAACCATGGTCTTACAAAGGGGGTGATTCTTTGCCCTACCATGAAAACGGTCACCACCGAAGGAATTGCCATTTTATTCTTTAAAAAGGTGTTTAAATGTTTCAGACTTTACAATAAAATCATTTCAGATAGAGGACCCCAATTCACCTCTTCCTTTGCTAAAGAACTTGGACGATTACTACATTATGACCTTTCCCTTTCTATGGCATACCACCCACAGACAGATGGAGAAATGGAGAGAGTTAATCAGGAGATGAAAACATACTTGCAGATCTACTACAGAAATCAACCTGAAACATGGGCGGACTCTGTCACAATGGCGGAATTCATGTACAACCACCACCCCCACTCTGTCACTGGTCAATCCCCTTTCTTTCTCATGATGGGATACAAACCCTGATCCTTCCCTGACATTGTAGCCAAATCAAACCTTCCTGCTGCGGAAGATCAAATCAAAGCCTTGACCGCAGCAAGGAACGAAGCACTTGCTGTACATGACCTGGCATGGCAAACGATGAAAAACCGGCAACACATCTCCTTTACCCCATTCAAAAAAGAAGACAAGGTGTGGTTAGAACAACAGAATCTTAATCGCGTGGCCCCAGACCCAAAGTTCTTACCCAAAAGAGAAGGACCTTTCACCATCACCAAGGTCCTTTCCCCTATCACCTACCAACTTTGACTCCCTAAGACATGGTGGATCCACAATGTCTTTCATGCGTCACTTCTGACCCCATATGTCAAAACCGAGACTCACAGTAAGAACTTCCCCATGCCACTGCCCGACCTGATCGGAGGAGAAGAACAATATGAAGTGGAGGCAGTACTGTGCCACTGAGGCAGTCCATCACAAAGGCAGTTCCTGATCAAATGGAAAGGCTATCCCTCCAGTGACAATTCATGGGAACTGGAACGAAACCTGTCCAATGCTAAAGGTGTCCTAGGAGATTATAAACAACAATACCCAAATGTCTGGCCTACTATCTCCCACATCTCTACAAAGTTCCTCTTCTCTGCTAAACATCTTTGCCATGACTACCATTGAACTTGTTGAACTCGCCCAGATTGCCTCTGCCTCTCACGAACGTGCATTTTCCCTCCTCCCCTCCTACACCTTCTATCATGACGAATCCTCAGAACTTGATTATGTCCATATCAACCAGTTCCTCCATGACAGAACCTATACAGAACCACTTTCCCGTATCCTCAATGAACAATCCATCTTCCATCTCCTTGTCCACTCTTTTCAGATGAATGTCACACTTTTGACTCTCCTCCCAACCCAGCAAGCTGGACAGTTCAACCTCACCCTTACGGGTCATGCCCTTAAGACCCAAAAGAGAGACCTGTTGAATTATAAGGGTTGGTATACCTCACTCCTTGCTTGGCTCACAAGACAGACAGTTCCAAGGTCTGTATTTGAATGAGTAGATAGGCAAGGGGGTGAGATTGTAATTCTAAGATCACAACTCCCCCCCCTTTTTATACTACAGATCCTGTAGACTACAGTATATAATATAATATAATATAATATTGAATAAATGAGTAAATCACCTCTCAATAAGATGAAACAGTGCAACACGTGCAACATATGTTACCCGCGACCACACAGGTAATAGGGGCTATCACCCGAATAGGTAAGGGTAACATCGGGCACCTTACATGAATGCTCTATACAAGCTCAACTTCCACTTGGTGATTGACTTTGTGCAAACCCATCACAAGGAGTATCATTTGTCTTCTCCTCCGATTCCTGTACCTCCTCCTCTGGCTCATATTGTTGATCAATCCACCTCTCCTGCTCCCAGCAACTATCCCTCCACTCCCTGACTCACACCTCGTGTCATACACATCATTCGGACTTCTCCACCCCATGACCAAACTGACAACGAAGGCATCTACCTCTATGACTTGGAGCAGCAAGTGGAGGACCTGGCTTTGCATGATTCTGCAGATGGAGAACTAGCAGATGATGCTGGACAGGCAAACAAAACAGGCTCCCCAACTCAGGACTGACTTGATCAAATCAATGGTCGAAGACCTGGTAGTCTTCAGGATAGACCGGAGGTAATGTTACAACTTGCTCTGATCTGTGGGTGTGCTTTACTTCATTTGATTCCTATCATCATCATCGTACTTTCCTTTTTCTTCTATTGGTCATACATTCTGACATAACTTGGACTCTATTTCTTTTACGATGACATAGATCTCTTGACTCATCCGCAGTTATTGTTTCTTCCTCCATTGCCATGTGTCATATTCGTTTCATCTTCATCTTTTGATACTGCATATTCCTGTGTTTGCTGTGGACTGCATTTGGCTGTACTGATGGTTTCCCAAGGTGTTCTTGTTCCACTCTTCCATTCCTACCACAAGGGATATATAAACCATCAGTAGCATACTTGTAATCCTTAAGCTAGATCTCCTCAATCATACCTGATTTGTGGATAAACCCCTTGTCAGTTTGTCTGACTTGACTCTTGCTTCACTTGAAACCGAACTCGCTGTTCTTTGAGGCTACAACTTGGACCTACCTGGTACAAGCATAACAGGCCCATTGGTAAATACTCTGTGGGGGAAAACACCAGAGTTATCATGGGGGTAGCTAGATATCTTGAAAAAATCTATGGTAGAATTTGAATGATCACCTTCACCCCTGCAGAGTTCATTGTCAGAATCAAGGGGGACAGTCTTGTCTTCAGAGTAATCATGGTCTTTGGGTGTGCAGGCCGTGGATGGACATGAGTGGTCCTCCTATGAGAGCCCTGACTGCCCTTCTTGCAAGTGCAGTGCAAGAGAGAACACATGGCATTTCTCCTGGCAATCAAGAAAATGACAAATTTGAGATTCATAATCATTGTTATTTGTGGTGGCTGCAGGAATCTTGACAAGGTCAATGTGTGCACATTCCGTTATGTCTGCAGTCCAGTGAATTGGAGGGCCAATTAGGAGGATGCTTGGTACAATGTTCTGCATCATCTCAAGTTTAGAGATCTGTCAATGCTCCAAGACATTCCCCTTCTCCCCATAGCGAGCACCAGCACCAATTATACTTTGCTTGTGCAAATGGAACTCTACAAGCACAGCTGTGATGTCCCAACAACCTTCATCATCAATGACAGGTGCTTGTGCAAGATAGTAGAACTCGAGCAATGCACAGATGGCTCAGATCATGGCTGTCAGTGCCGCACCTGCAATTACAGCAATCATGTATCACTGTAGATCACATTGGATCTTCCCAGTCACTTGTTTCAATGTTGTGATGCCAGAACTGAAGTGACAATGCCCCATGATTGGTTGAAGGATTGAGAAATGAAAGTTGATTTTGTCAGCACCAACAACCACAATGCACCAAGCAGCATCATGATTGTACCAAAAACAATGGAAAATATATAGGATTTCTAAAGGAAGACATCTGGATATCTCGGAGAGTAGCCAGTCTCACCAATATGGCAAGTGGATGCCATTGAGGCAGTACACCACACAAGCACTGAAGAAAGCAACCAAGTCATTTGGATCAACATTGATAGACTGGATTTGTGCAAGGGTGATCACTTTCAACTGTTTGGGGTGGCAAAAATCATCACCAAATTGGGTATAGTCCACAAGAGTCACCAGGACAGTTTTCCCTCAAACACCAGCCATTAAACACATTTCAGGGGTGTCAACAATACAGGCAGCCAATGGAGTAAAGCAGTATCAGCTATTTCCATGGGGATCAGCCAGCATCACCCCAATCTGGGTGGCAATCTTCAATGGCTCCATAACAACGTCCAAGCATTGGTGATATAGACAGTTGGAGAGAACCCTCTTCATACACTTGTCATGATGAATAAACTTGAGAATGGGGAGAAACACAATGGGGAGGAATGCATGCAAAGAAGCTTTACTTTGTACTGATGAATGGATATTTGCCAATGACATGAGGAGTGGGTGCACAACTTTACTGCCAGACTGATTTGTTATGTTTGTTTTGTCTGATGAGAGGATTACTACCAATAAACATGCACTGAGAGGAAGCTGGTCCTATTGATCAATGTGAGAACTGATACTACCTGGTGTAATGATGACATTACCTGCAACTCCCATGTGTGATCACCAGACATCCATTCACTATATACCTGGACCAAGTGCTGAGCATTAGTGAACACACAGTAAGGGCTGAAGTCAAGGGAATTTTTGAATAACAGATTACTCAGGAGTACCTTGAGGCACTTGATGGTGTCCTGGTAAAAAAGCCTGACATGGTCTTTGGCTTTATGTAGGGCAATGTCAATGACACAACATTTCCATGGAGGCATTTTGGGTAGGATTTCCACAAGATTACACAGCCTTGCAGCAGTCTGGAACAAGAGACCAAGTCCTTTGACCTCATCATGTTTGTCATCAGTTATAGGACCATTCAGCTAGGCATGAATGACTCACTAGGGTTAAAGCAAGAAAGTGATCAATATCAGCTATGCTTAGACAGGAAGTAAGAAGGAATTCAGCCATGTCCCATTCTGCTCAGTCAGCAAATGGATAGTTAAGGTTTTCAGAATCTCAGATATGTGCAAAGTGGTCTTCATCAAAAGCTTTCATGAATGTTCAGTCATTATTATTGGTGATCTTCACTGCTCCTTTGAAATAGTCAGTAGTAAAACTATCATCAGTGTTGTCCACTCCAGAACATCAGCAAAACAGACCAATGCTTAGCAATGCTTAGTAGTGCTTAGCGGCGCTTTGGACTGCACAATAACATTTTCAAACAGACATGTCAAGTGTGCAAGTGCAACAGCTGAATAAGTACTCCCAAGGAGACTAAGTACTCTAATTATAAATGTATTTTGACAGTATAAGTGCTATGTACATCGTAGAAGGCATGCTGTATGGCCATGCACTAAAGGAACCAGAGCCGATCTCTTTGCCTAGTCAGTAGTACTTTCTGCCAACTTGAGCACTGAGTCTACATGTGGGTGTGGGTGTCTCTGCCATGGATGGTTAACAATCAATGGTGGAATCAAGATAAATTTTTACTTTTGAATTTCGTCAATCTTTGACATGAGGAGAGAGTACAGCGCTGAGCACCAAAGAAACCAGAGCCAATCTTTTTGCCTTTTGGTACTTTTTTGCCAACTTGAGCACCAAACTCACAATTGGATACAAGCACATCTGTCATGGGAGGATACATATTCAGCAGATGGATGTGACCAGAGAGGGAATCAAGGCAAACTTTGACTTTTGAATTTCGCGGGGTTTTGTTATGGCGGGGAGTTCATAGCATAGTAGATCAATCAGCAACATGCCACAGGGCATGCCAATACCTGTTTGATGACATGATTGGATGGGAGATATGATGGGAGTTGGCCGTGGTGATAAAGAGTAAGTGCATGTCTTCAATAGTCAGTTTTGGATGTGCACTACACAGGAATAGAGGGGGGTGAGTCGGAGAGTTCATAGCATAGTAGTAGATCGACCAGCGATACACCACAAGGTATGCCAGTGCCCATTTGATGGCATGATTGGATGGGGGATATGATGGGAGTTGGCTGCTGTGATGAAGAGAGAGCATATACTGTCTTGAATGGCTGGGTTTGGATGTGCGCTACACAGGAATAAAGGGGGAGGGGAGTCAGGGAGTACATAGCATAGTAGTAGATTGACCAGCAATATGCCTGTTTGATGGCATGATTGGATGGGGGATATAATGGGGGATACAATGGGAGTTGGTTGTTGTGACACAGGGTGAGCACGTGTCTTGGATGGTTGGGTTTGGATTTGTGCTACACAGGAAAGGGGGTTTGGAGAGTTCATAGTGTAGTAATAGATCGACTGGCGATATGCCATATAGCATGCCAGTGCCTGTTTGATGGCATGATTGGACAGGGGATACAATGGGAGTCGGTCGTTGTGACAAGGAGCAAGTGCATGTCTTGGACGGTCAGGTTTGGATGTGTGCTACACAGGAAAGGGAGTTCAGAGAGTTCATGGCATAGTAGTAGATTGACTGACGATATGCCACATGGCATGATTGGACAGGGGATACAATGGGAGTCGGTCGTTGTGACAAGGAGCAAGTGCATGTCTTGGATGGTTGGGTTTGGATGTGTGCTACACAGGAAAGGGAGTTTGGAGAGTTCATAGCATAGTAGATTGACTGATGATATGCCACACAGCATGCCAGTGCCTGTTTGATGGCATGATTGGATGGGGGCTATGATGGGAGTCAGTCATTGGGACAAGGAGTAAGCACATGTCTTGGATGGTCGGGTTTGGATGTGCGCTACACAGGAAAGGGAGTTCAGAGAGTTCATAACATAGTAGTAGATTGACTGACGATATGCCACATGGCATGATTGGATGAGGGATACGATGGGAGTCGGTTGTTGGGACAAGGAGTAAGCACATGTCTTGAACAGTTGGGTTTGGATGTGTGCTACACAGGAAAGGGAGTTCAGGGAGTTCATAGCATAATAGTAAATCAACCAGCAATACACCACAGAGCATGCCAGTGCCTGTTTGATGGTGTGATTGGATGGGAGATACAATGGGGGTTGGCCCTGTGATAACAGAGTCAATGCACCGTACTTTCCTGGCAATGTGCTGCAGAGTGTACCAGTGTCCGTTTGGTCACATGCTTGGATGGGAGACACAACAGGAGTTAGTTGAGCTTAGGGTGCGTGGTATTAAGATGCCACCTCAAATGAATTTATTTACGTAGAATCTTTGGAATGTGTCATAAGACTTGTGAGGATGGAGGTCTGCAGGGACTTGTTGACCATGATAGACAGGGATGAGATGAGCTGCACAATACACCGTGTCAAGGTGAATGACGGATATGTCAGGCTGCCGGTGTCTGTTGAAGCCTGGGCGAACCACCCACATACCAGTTCATTTATCAGGTTCATTGTTTCGTATAAACCAATGAACCACCATGGCACATGGATAACTTTGACCTAAATATGTGAAAGAAAAGAATGCCAGAATGTGGACCACATCAAGTGCGCACATGCCAGGCAGTGTAGGATCTGTAGTCACAAAGACACAATCCTAGCGAGGAGGTCTATTTCTCCATTTTGGGGTGCTACAGATGATCTCCCGTTTCATGCCCTGAAGCCTGCTGATGTTGCTGGGGGCATAGAAGGTAGCAGAGGATGAGTTGAATACTTTGATGGGTCCATCGTAGTGAGGGCACTCGTCTAAGAGGACATCTTGAATGGATTGAGGATTGTCTGGATTGGTCATTTGAAACAGAAAGTGGTTGATCATTGCCTGGACTTGTGGTACATTAAGCTCATCCCAGAGCATGGCAATGGTGTGAGCACATTTCCATTCTGTCATGGTTACTTTATGTTCAATAATGTGCAAGTGAGATAGTATATTGCGATACTTATGAGGTTTGCGTGCAAGCTCCACATGCGCTTCAATGCATAATGGGTCATCAACCAGTTCATCATGGCCTTCATCCCTTTCCTCTTCCTCAGGCATTTCAGCTGCATGGCCTGCGCCAATGTCATGATCAACACTGGTTTTGAGACCATTGCTCAATGTGAGCAGTACATTTGATATTGTGTTCCCAACCAGCATACCATGTTGTTGGAAGTCGACATAGCACCTATGTAACTTGTCAAGTCGTTGGTTCGAAAGGAGCATTTGGCCTAGTGGGTTATGGCGATTGGATCGACAATAGGGCTCCTTCACAGCCTTGACATGTTTGGACTCAGTGATCAATGAGCAGAGTCCATTTGGGGCACCAAAGAGTTCTATCATTTTGGCATAGTATATTATAGCATGCTGGCAAGGGAGGTTGAAGGATGTTATGATGGAGGGGAAGAATGCATTGCAGTACTGATGAAAGCGGTCTAATGACCTGCAAACCTCATCTAGGTTCTGTTGAGTGATAATGTTGCGTCATACAAGATAGCAGAATTCCAGTAAAGCATGCAAGGCACGAAGCATATCATCAGCAATGAAGCCTTCAATGGTGGGAATGTAGACCTAACATGGCATATGAGCAAGAGATGATAGCTATTAGGAACATACTTACTTTCATTAATGCCTTTGAGTCATCGCCTGTCCATTGCTTGAAATGATGACCTTGAGGGAAGCAGCAGAGGCTGGCAAATGGTGCAACAACAGCGATCTGGCAGTCAATTTCATCCAAGATTCCGTCAGCTTCTCCCCCATAAGTGTGTTGAATATATTTTTCAATCCAATCAATGAAGTGATCCTTAAAAGCACCTTTGATTATCTGGTGGAGAAGGTCTGGTGAGAGTAGTTCGTGAATATTGGCACAGGGGGAATCATTTGGGAATGGCTGGGACAATTGTTATTTTATAGGTAAAAGAGTAGACAAATGTGACATATGACAAGCAGGGTAATAATCCCATACTTATCCCATGCTTCGGATGGCATGAAAGAACTAACAATGGCTTCTGTGTGATTTGGGCAATGTAAAAGCAAGTTTGGGTCTTCGTCAAGTTTGTTTCATTGAGCAAGACACCTGATCATGGGGCAAATTAGCACAATCCTTGGTTTTACATTGGCATGCTCACTTTGGGCACCATCCTCTAATAATACATGCTAGCAGTACTTGTTCTTCATAATCTGCAGTAGTGGCTGTCACCAAAGAGGATGACTCCTGGGGACTGCATTCCTGGTTTCATATGGCGAAGTATGAAGGCAAGAGATGTATGGAAAAGCTGGCAGTGGAATGAACGAAATTCATTTGTCTTGACGTGTTGTCTCATAGCTAAGAGAAAAGAGAAAACTGTATTAGCACAATGCCACGAGAGCGAGGAGTAAAGACTTACTTTTCAGGATAGCAAGGAATCCAATGAGTACAAGTGCATTTTTATGTGCATGTCGAATATTATTCTGCACATTACCTACTGACAAGTAGAGCAGGTAGTAGTCATTTTGTCCAGTGGCCACTGAGACAGTTGTTTTATCACTGTCTAAGATGATAGGGACAAACATCACCCCATGTGTACTCTCATCCTCAGTGATGATATCCTGTAGATAGTCAGTTATATACATGTATTCTTGTGTAACATGCTCACTGCCTGATTCCAAGCCCAATCACCCGACATGAAATCGCACCACCGTCGCTCATCTGACGCTGAATCGTATTCCCAAAAGGGGGTAAAATCCATGTCAGCACAGAGCTTGTGGTTAGTGAGCATCTGCTGGACAACGTCCAGAGCATCACAGTAATGGACTTGGTATGTGTCATTCATCCATGGTGGCACATCTCCATCTGGTTTGGGGCCAGTATATTTGATGGTGAAGTTGCTCCACTTGACCTCACCAAGTGTGCAACGATCAATCGTCTTGTAAATGTCTTTGTGATTGGTATAAATCATTTTGGTGCTGGTACTCATGGCATGCGCCATTAGAATCTCTATCAGTTTGTCGATTTGGGCAGCAGGCATTTGAGCCTCAGTGAACAAAAGCTTGGCAACTTCATACTGGACATGGGTTTGGAATGGTGACCAGTCATGCACTGATTTCTCTGGCTGAGGTGCAGGGGGAGATCCCTTGGGGACAAATAGCCTGTTTGCATCACATGGCCAGGCTAATTTACATTGATTGTATTTAAGCATCAATGCAAGATATGCAACTAAACTTACCATCTAAGGCCGTATGATAATTTCAATACATCTTGTCACCAGGACTAAAAAAAGACGTCTTGACATTTTGAGGAAGAGGAGATGAACGAGATGGGGAGGGCGGAGGAGAGCGAGAGTGAAATGGTGGACTTGTATGAGGGTCAGCTTCATATTCATCTGTATCATCAGTAGCGCCAGGGCCAGGGTTCACAGATGGTAAAGGTGGTGTGATTTGTCAGTGCACTGCATTGAGGTGCTGTGTTAAGCCCAAGCAATTCTTAAACCATCAAGGGCAGTAGGAGCAGCAAAGTACAAGTGGTGTGGTAGGAGGGTTATGGTATGCTCGAAGAGTCAGATGGTTCAGTTGTTGAGGCATACGAGGTCATCAGCAAGTCTAGGTTTTAGCTAAGTCATCTAAACCAATCTAATGGTCTAAATTTAGACCATTTAGATCATGTTAGGCTTGTGGTTACTTGGATAATTAGATTATTAGCATCAAGATGGATCACTAGTTTGACATATAGATATCAAGTGATATAGGCTATTATTTAATTAGATGTTTAAAAATATATGTAATAAGACCATCTAGACATCTAGATATAGT
>JBBPTF010000260.1:0-20607 GCA_038094015.1 Phylloporus cf. gajari | reverse complement strand
CACATTTCAAGTCGTGGCGGATCTTCCACACCGACTACCGTCGACCGTATCGCACCCACCAGGACGCATACGATGCCACTCGCGGACTGTTTTTCTTCTCAATCACATGGGGTTTTGAATAACGTTCATGGACTAATTTTGTTTTGTCCTTGTATTCCAGAATGACAAAAGGTCCGTTCAAGGCGGAGTGTAACCCGGCCTCGGTGGGTACTACTTGGATCAAGATATTGGGATGCATAGCGGAAGCTATGAGGTGCCGCAATTGTCGTATCCAAGCATCAGCGCTGCCGAAAGGCCGCCTTAACGCGCTTTCTTCGATCATTGCGTGCAGCTTCACTGGGTTTGTTTGGCCGAGGAGGGCCTGTCGTGCCATTCGGCTGCTTACAGATGCATCTATCTCGACTTCAGAAAGGTTTAAGCCGGTAACTTGAATGATCGCTCTGGCGTAGTCGGGTGTTTGTAATAGGCCGGGGATCATGAGAGGTTGATAGTTAAAGATCGCGCTGGCGTCGGCTTCGAGATCGATCCACGTCTGCCAGTCCTCTGAAAGACCTTGCCCTCCGCGCATCCACAACCAGCCGCGCTCTTCGGTGTGCCGCGCTATGTCGAGTAGTTCCACCCGACGTGAGCCGCTCACTTGGTAGAGGTCTAACAACTTTTCGAGATTGTCCAGATAAATGCCGCTTTCTGCGGCCTCTATGCGACTAATGGTGCTCGAGGACATGCCAGTGGCTTTAACAACCTCAGCATTGCTGAGCCCCGCTGCGATTCGAAGTTTGCGTAGCAGCATGGCAAGTCGCCGTGAGCGAGCAGTAGGTTGGCCTGCCCGTCGTGCCATCAGCAATCAACTCCGTCCCGTCAACCTATTCCAATGTAAAGCAGACAAATGTTCACTCTAATGGCCTACCCGCCTATTGAAAAATTAAAACATTCACCCAATGATTAACGCACCCCTGAGATAAAATTCAGGGTTGTGGAACCGTCGGGCGAGAGCGAAGAGGTAAGCATGACACAGGACAAGATATCGAGATCAACGGAGGATAAAGAAGGCGACGAGCTTATTTTGATTGCGACCGCGAGTGGCACTGTTGTGGTGGCGCGTTCGCAGGTTCGGTGGGTGCAAGCCAAAGGTGATTATGTTCGGCTGCATACAGACAAACACAGTTATTTGTGGCGTCAGACATTGACCAGCCTCGAGGAAAACTGGGGTAGTCATGGTTTTGTACGTATTCATAACTCATTTTTGGTGTTTGTTCCGCTGGTGAAGAAATTATGGAGGAATTATTCCGGCTGGCTGGTAACCCTAGGTTCTGGCCCTGATGCTGTGGATCTTCCCGTCAGTCGTCGAAAAGTACAGGCATTCAAGCAACGGTGGACACAACAACCCTTCCCACCATAGACATAGTCGCCGATCTGGCCTGGCTGTCCGGGTCTTGTGCTTGTGGTCATTCGTTACAACTATCGAAAGTGATCAATTTTCTTATGGGCGAGGAAAACAAACACGTGAACACTAGACAAGAGTTTATAGAGGATGACGATGATTCGGGGGTCGAGTATGTCGATCCAGCCGAGTTGTCACCGATCGGCGATGAAGAGCTCTTCACAGCGGAGATAAACACGATGGTCGCCGAGGACGCGCCGCGAGTATTTGCGCTGTGCGAGGAAATAGGCCAGCGCGCCGATGCGATGACGATCGCGTGGGGAATGGCTTTCAACGGCCACGCCGAGCTGGTCAGCGCCACCCATAATGGTGTGCGTGGTGTGTTCGGTTCAGCTGAACGCGCCCGCACATGGTTTTCGGTTCATGGCAA
Organism: Phylloporus cf. gajari; assembly: GCA_038094015.1. Lineage (NCBI taxonomy): Eukaryota > Fungi > Basidiomycota > Agaricomycetes > Boletales > Boletaceae > Phylloporus > Phylloporus cf. gajari. The sequence continues at coordinate 18,796 of JBBPTF010000260.1, read as the reverse complement.
AACCACAGTACGACTCGTGTGGGTTGACCAGACACAAGAGCAGGTCACAAGACTGGGGAGCAGCCCTGTTTAGGTCCACCACGGTGTGGTGGCGCGGATCTTTGGTCCTTCAGTGATGACTCCGACCCGCTTACGGGCGTAGTACACATCAAGGGGGAAAGCGATAGCAGCAACCGCCACAAGCTGTGTTGGCCACCCCACCAAAGCGACCGAACACGGAGCACACCAAGATCAAATGGGAAACATGGTCAGGTCACCACGTTGCAGTAGCGCGAGCCCCTGGCCCCTGGTGTTGCGACTGGTAAGAGCCCGCATGCTTCTAGTTGGGCGTCGAGTTCCTTGACATTCTTGGTGTTGTCCCAGGGTTGCATCAATGCTCGGACAGTGTATAGCTCGTGTGTGAGCCGTGGATACAAGTGCGCGTGGCTGGCCGCATCGCCGAGAACGCGGGCGGCTTGGGTGATGTCCCTGGAGAGCACCAGCGCATGGCCAAGTCGGATTTCACTGTGGGCGGCCCCGACTCGTCGCACGGAGGATTGGGACGCCGCTCGCGCAGTAGTGGCGGCTTGGACGGCTTGTCTAGGTTTGTCCAGCAGGCACAGGAAGATACTACGTTGACTGTCTAGCGTGCCATTGGTTAACCAGTACGCCAGCGACTCGGAGGCACAGCCGTTCGCGCTGGCAAGGAAGTCTTGCGCGCAGACACAGGCACTCATGCATGGTCCGTATTGGCCATCAAGTGCATAGGCTGCGGCAGCCATCTGCTCGGCCAGGGCCTTGAGCCGAGCATCGCCGGTGCGCGCGGCTAGGCTGCGAGCAGCAGCAGCGGTGTCTAATGCCGCAGGTATATCGCCACGCAGAAATGCCGCAAAGCTGGCGTTGGCTGCCCCATAGGCCGCACACGCCGGGTTACCCGCAGCATGACCGGCTCTACGGGCGTGCCCAAAATAGCGCATAGCCTCCGGAGGATGACCCATATCGATCAAATAACCACCGATCGCCGATGCCATGTTGCTTTGCACCAGCTTAAGAGGCTTGACCATATTATCCGGGCAGCCACTCAAGAGACGACACACAAGCCCGTGCTGGGCAACAACAGTATCCAATACTTCACAAGGGCCCAATGTATCCTCAAGGCGCTTGCACTGAGCTAGAGTAACCGCCAGGTTATTGACGACGCGAGCATCCACCCGACAGGGAGCCTGGACAGCCCGGACTAGACGTGCGCACTCGTCGCTATCAAGGTCCGATAACCCGAGGACAGCTAGGACATATCCGACCAACCCTATCGCCTTACGACGACCCACCAACTGCACCAATTTCCTGACCACCCGTAGTAGTTCCCCAACTAGCTCACCATCCACACCATCCGCGCCCGGCCACACTCCACCCCCGCTAGCCCCCTCAGGAAGCCAGAGCGCGGGTGAGGCCTTCAGGGCCTCAAGCTGGGCTTGGGCTGCCTGCTGCTGCACCCGTGCACGGTGGGCACGACACTGTGCACGGTAGTCCTGCTCAGCCTCGGCCAGCGAGTGATACTCAGCGATCAGAGCACCCTGGGCACCACACACCTGATCGGCGATCTTCCACAACGCTTCGGGCATCCCCCGTGTGCCGTGCTCGATACGGGAGATCATGCTGGGGGTTCTGCCGATGGCGTGACCCAGGTGCGGCTGGGTAACCCCGGCTGCCGTGCGATAGGTGGCCAGGTGCGCACCCAAACTCCGCCGTAAGGCCTGCACCCTGGCGCGATCCGCCGCCACATCCCCCGTGCTGCCTGTCATGAGCGTCAACTGTAGAGCGGTGACCACCAGCAATGACAACCCCCAGCGACCCTGGAGTGGAAACCCTAGCGTCACGTTCGCCGCGCCTGCCAGGGTTCTCCTGCACCTGGTGCCGGGCCGCCGCAACCACTGTCCACCACCGGAAATAGTGGCGGGCGCAAGCACAGCAACAACCGCAGGCTTGCGTGACTGCCCCCACCCCGACACCAGGTGCCACCACACCCCAACCGCAACGTCTCCAGAAATACATCAACATGCTCTCTCCAGAAGCACGATCGGCCACGCCAGGATCACACGGCTAGCCCCCGATGATGTGGCAATCGGACCGACCCTTTATGTGGTATCCCTTAGCTGGGCAACGCCACGCCGTCCATCGACAGGACCACTACATCCCGCTCGGGGAACCCATGCACTGCCTGTGCGGAGCACGTCATCCACGCCGCCCCGCTGGTGACAGTGAATGGCTCTGGCCCACCTGCCTGCCCTGCTGGAACCAAGCCTGCACCATCGTCGGACTCCAGCCCCACCAGTGATCCTTTACCCACGCCGCTGATCCGTGGCACACGGCTTTCGACCCTACGGAGGGGCCACGTGTCGGAGACTATATCGACTTCGCCGACGGCGTGACACGTCAGATTTCCTACGTTTGGCCTGATGATGTGCAGACCTCGGACAGCGGTAGATACTACCTTGGTAACGGCTACATGTTGTTTTCCAGAGAGCTATACACGTCCGTGCCCACTAAGACGCTGACCTTGACGGAGACCACGCGCGAGACATCGGCCTGGTTCTTCCACCACGACTACCGGACAGCGTACAACGGCGTCAACGCACGCGTGTCGATGCGAGTGTGGGTATCGAGCGCGAAAGCCCAGAAATGACGATCACGGGAGAACCTAGCATGGCATCACCCCGGCAAGGTCAGCGGTGTTCAAAGCGGCAGAGTCCAGCAAGGAAATTTGTCCATTCAGTCGGTGTGACGATCAGGATTTGACCGTTAGGTTTTGTGGAGTCCCGGATTCCAATGAGTCCGCTAGTGGTAGCGATTTCGACACAGTTGCTTATTCCCCCACTGCGACTGCTTTTTCTCCATAGAGCATTGTTGAAAGTGGGTATAGCGATCATATTCATGATTGTTTCAATTTTTCTCGTGCGCCTGGGCGGCAATAACGGATATTAGGTTAGTCGATTTCTCCGCGTTATAGGCGAGTTCGCGTAGTTCATCCCAAGCTTGCCTGTAGGTATTGATTTGATCTTCTTCGTCAAGGAATGTTCCTGAGGTTGCAGCCTCTAAATGTATCAACCTGGTATTATCCCCAAATTCAAGAATCGCGAATGACCCGTACAGTGCTCGATGTAGTCCCGCCTCGATTGGTAAAATTTGAATTTGGACGTTGGGGTGAGTGGCGAAGCTGGCAAGATGGATTAATTGACGGACCCGAGCGTGCCCATCACCAAAAGGGCGCATCAGCGCGCTTTCCTCAATAATCACATGAACCTTTAGAGGGTGGGCGTAACTGAGGCGCACTTGTCGTGCCATTCGACTAGCCACTAGCCTGTCTACATCGGAGTCAGAAAGTCCCGAAGTGGTGGCTTGAATGATCGCTTTAGCATATTCAGGTGTTTGCAGCAGACCAGGAATCATTGAAGGTTCGTAGTTGAAGATTCCGGTGGCTCCGGCTTCGAAATCAATCCAGGCTTGCCAGACTTCCGGGAATGCATCATTGCTGTACGTCCGTAGCCACCCACGCTCCTGAGCGTGGCGCACTAATTCGAGTATTTCCCCTCGCCGCTCTCCGATGACCTGGTAAAAGTCCAGTAGCAGCAGAAGATCTTTTTCGTAAATTCCGCTTTCCATGCTTTCAATACGAGTGATCTTACTGGGAGACATGCCAACAGCTTTTGCAAGATCCGCTCGGGTTAGCCCAGCCGCTACTCGGAGCTGGGTCAGCACCATCGTAAGCCGACGTGAACGTGCAGAAGGGCCAGCCTGTCGAGCCATTCGCAGCACCTTTCTCTAAAGCTAGCTACATAAAACAACAAAATTCACTCTATTGACCCAACGATTCCTTGCGCGAAAAATGTAATCTATACAATTATTATTGTTGTGCTTGCAATTAACGAGAATAGCGAGAGGGTAGCAAGTATGACACAGAGCGAGGTATCGGTATCAACGGAGGTTTACGGGCTCGAAGAGTTTATCTCCGTGCGACGGGTTGATCCTGACCACAGCAAGACCAGTGGGGCGGACGGGGACCAGCCCCGTGTGCTCTTGGCGCGGTTGCAGGTTGTTTTTGTTCGGGTTGAGGGGCACTTGCTGCATCTGCGTACCGTGGCCGGTGGTGAATATGTGCTGCGGGGAACGTTGAACGGCCTGGAGCAGCGGTGGGCTTCATATGGTCTCGTGCGTATTCATAACTCTTTTTTGGGTTCCTGCCACATGTATGTGAGCTGCGCCACGAGTCGGACGGCCCGGTGGTGATCCTGGGTTCCAGTGCTGGTGCTGCGAATCTTCCCATCAGCCAGCGGCGTTTTCAGGAACTTAAACGATTGCGGGAAGCGCACCAGACGCAGTAAACAAAAAATCTTTTCGTTGATCTTTGATTGGGAGTTGATCATTTATGGGTGAGGCATTGCGGCTATATGTCCCGAAGCGGGACTGGCGGGTGCATTGTTATGACACCGACGGTGTGATGAGGGTGTGCGTCATCGATTCAGATCACGGTACTGTTCGGATTGCCTTAACCATCGGCGAGCGGGAGCATTTATTTGAGCTCCGAGTCGAGCAGGTGGACCAGTTTTGGGCTGCATTGAAAGCACTGCTAAGCGCGATGGAGTCTAGTGGGTCTGATCAGGAGGTTCGCTGGCAGGGGCAATGCTACAACAAGTGGGGTGAGCTGAGGTGTTGCCTGATCGAGGTGAGAGAGCATGATGCTGTACGCGTTGCCTGCGAGTGTGAGTATTCCCTTGAACTTCGAGGGGACCAGATTGGGCAGTTTCAGGCCGCGTTAGAGGCGGCGATGGAAGTGTGTCACGCTGATGTTGCAATTCACGGGGAGCACTGGGCCGACGACGAGGCCAACAAGACAGAAGAAACAGCGTCACCGCATGGAATGCAGGAAGCCATCTTTGTCGAAGAGATCAACAAGATGGTCGCCGCCGAAGCACCGCAAATGTTGGCACTGGTGGCAGAAATCGGAGCTCGTGTCGATGCCATGATAACTGTGTGGTGCGTGAAGTTCCCTGACCACACCGAGGTAATCAGCGCCGGTCCTAATAGTGTGCGCGGTAGTTTTAGTTCAGTGGAATGCGCTCACAAGTTGTTATCTGCTGGCGGGGAAGCCCAACTCCGACTGATATCGGTAGCTGAGGCACAGAGGCAAGTTAAGGCCACCTAGTCCACGCAGCCAGACCCAGCCAACCGTATCGTTACATCCGGACTGGGAACATAACTGCAAGCCTGTTCGGTTGCATATTCCCGGTGAGAGCTATTCGGTACACAGACCTTTGGAGAATATTTAGCGGAGCGATGGGCTGAGCACGGTTTTATGTGTGTTCATCGTGCCTATTTAGTGTTTTTTCCACTGGTCACCGACCTGCGGAGAGGACCTAGCGGCTATAACGTACGCCTGGGCTGCGGTCGTGATGCTGTGGATATTCCCGCCAGCCGCCGACGTGAGAAAGAGGTAAAACAGCGGTGGATACACCAACGGCAGCATCACAGAAACGGGACTCCACCCACAACTCGACGCTCAATTTTTGACCGCAATTTTTGGTCTGCGGTGGCTGGTTGGTTTGCGCAAGGTACGCGGGGCTCTGGTGGTTTTTATGCCCGCCGGGCACCGCCGGTTTGGTGTGGTGGCAGGAGTCCGCAGGCTTCTAGTTGTGCATCTAGTGTGGTGAGGGCGTGGGTGTTGTTCCAGGGTTGCAGTAATGCTCGGGCGGTGTGTAGTTCTTTGGTGAGTCGTGGGGATAGGCTGGCTTGCTGGGCGGTTTCGCCGAGGATGCGGGTGGCTTGGGTGATATCTTTGGCCAGAACGAGTGCGTGGCCTAGTCGGATCTGGCAGCGTAGGTAGAGACCCACATAGGTGCGGTCAAAGCGTCCCCGAGCGTTACTTGCGGCCTCGACGGCTTGGTGTGGTTTGCCTAGCAGGGAGAAAAAAGTGCTGCGTTTGCTGTCTAGTGTGCCCTGGTGCACCCAATACGCCGGAGAATCAGGGGTGTTCCCGTTGGTGTTGGCCAGGAAGTCGTGTGCACGGTCACAAGCAACCATACACGGCCTGTATTGTCCATCCAGTGCGAAGGCACCGGCGGCCTGCTCCTCAGCTAATGCTTTGAGTCTGGGATCATCGGTGCGGGCTGCCAGACTGCGAGCAGCAGCAGCACTGTCTAGTGCGGTGGGGGTGTCGGCGCGTAGGAATGCGGCAAAGCTGGTGTTGATGGCCGCATAGGCAGAACACGTCGGGTTACCGGCGTCATGCCCGGCCCTGCGGGCACGCGCAAAGTAGCGCATGGCCCCTTCGGGGTGGCCCATATCGATCAGGTAGCCGCCGATCGTGCACGCCATCGTGCTATCCACCACACTCAGTGACTTACGCCACCGATCCGGACAGCCACCCTCCAAGAGAAGGCGTACGAGCTCATGCTGGGCAATAACGATATCTAATACATCACAGGGTCCGAGTGTGTCTTCGAGGCGTTTGCACTGGGCTAGGCTGATCGCCAGGTTATTGATCACACGAGCATCCACCCGACCGGGAGCATCCACAGCCTGCGCTAGACGTGTGCACTCCTCGGAGTCCAGCTCGGACAACCCCACAGCTGCCAGCACCGACCAGACCAGGCGTACCGCCTGGCGGCGACCCACCAACCGCACCAATCTCCTGACCACCCGTAGTAGCTCCTTGGCGAGCTCACCGTCCACACCCGTCACGCCCGGCCAGATGCCGTGCCCGGCCACCAAGTCAATCCCCTGTGAGGATGAGGACACAAGTGAGGCGTTGAGGGCCTCTACCTGGGCTTGGGCTGCCTGCTTCTGGACCTGGGAACGGTGGGCACGACACTGTGCACGGTAGTCCTGCTCAGCTTTGGCTAGCGTGTGGTACTCGGTGATCAGGGCACCCTCAGCCTGGCACACTTGGTCTGTGATCTTCCACAGGGCCTCGGGCATCCCGCGTGTGCCGTGCTCGATGCGGGAGATCATGCTGGGGGTTCTGCCGATGGCGTGACCTAGGTGCGGCTGGGAGACCCCTGCGGCTATCCGATACATCGCCAAATGGGCACCGAGACGACACCGTAGGGCCTGCACCCTGGCGCGATGCGCCACCACATCCCCCGCGTTGACTGTCATGGGCGTCAACTGTAGAGCGGTGACCACCAGCAATGACAGCCCCAGATTGGAAACCCTAGCGTCACGTTCGTGGCCCCTGTCAGGGTGTTCTCTGCACCTGGTGTCGGGCCGCCGCAACCCTGGTCCACCACCGCACGTGGCGGCGGGCGCAAGCACGGCACTGACTGCCGGCTTGTGTGACTGCCCCCCCGACACCAGGTGCCCGCACCCACGACAACCAACCATAGTGATTGGGGGGCACCAGGGTGGGCCAGCACAACACATCACCAGAGGCCGGCAACCCTGCCTACCGCTCTGGCAGCACCCGCCTGCCAGCAGCAACCACGCCACCCGCGTTCATGCTCATGGTCAACACCGACAGGGCCTGTTTCTGGACCAACCCGGACCGAGGCGGATTCATGAGCTGGTCTGGATGAGCCGGATACCCGTGGCTGCTAGCGAATCGCCGGAGCGTCGGCGTGCCCGTGAACAACGCCACCAGCTTAATGAGGTTACTGCCGAGTTGGTTGCCTGCTGGCGTCACCGCCAGAATGATCCCTTCGCAGTGGAACTTTTGCGTGGTGTGGCGTTGGCGTACTCACTCGATGATGATCACCCGGTCGATCGTCGTGGCCGCTGCAAGCGGTGGCGATGCACTCAACGACGCTGGTGGTGGCCCTTTCACCAGCGGCAATGCCCTACCCGCCTCACCCTCAACTTCTGCCGCAGCGCCGACACCGTCATGTTATGGTTTCGCGTCGTCAACCGACTACCCAACCTGAACTTCGACTTCGCCACAGTACGAACCTGGCTAGAAGAATGCCAGACCAGCAAACCCCAAACCGGCGAACCTACAACCGTGCCCGGTACAGGCGAGTAAATCCGCAGGCTGGCCCGAATACTCCTGATGCTGACCATGTAGCCGGAATAAAATTAAGCCCTCCATGTGCACATGGAGAATCTATCGAGCCCATGACTCTGCAAGAACGCAAACTTTCACAGGTTGAGGACTCCATCCCCACTGTCATACATAAGACATGAGAAGGTCTGCCTGGGTCTTGATATTTTTGCGTGGTCTTCCGCTTATTGGACGGCGTCACAACGGTAATCGATGAGACATTCGCGATCATCAAGTTTGATCCATAGTGCTGATCTTCTCCAAGTTGACCTGATGCATCCGGTACCTGATCAATAGCTGCTGGGACCAGTATCGGGGCCGGTGTCGAGAGTGTCGAGTTTTGCACGGACTTGCTCGGCGTCGGGATGGTCGAGTTGATCAAAGAGCATCAGAGCTTGCTGCCAGGCCGTGCAGGCAGCGGCAAGGTCGCCCGTGGTGTGATACGTGTCGCCGAGACTATTCAGAGTATCGGCTTCGTCGTAATGACCGCCAAGGTCGCGGTACAGGTTAATTGACTGTTGGTAGTAGGCGATGGCCTGGTCGTGGTTGCCAATGTGGTGGTGGGCGTAGCCGAGACTGTCTAGGGTGCAGGCCTCCCCGTAACGGTCGTCGAGTTCACGATAGAGATTCAACGCTTGTTGACAATAGGTAAGAGTCTGCTGGTATTTGCCGAGTAAAGCCTGGCACCAGCCAAGGCTGTTAAGGGCGCGGGCCTGTCCGGCGCGGTTACCGGTGGCGCGGTAGAGGTCCAGGGCGTGCTGGGCGTGGATAAGGGCTTCATCGTATTGGCGTTGCCGCCTACAAGTCCAGCCGAGTGAAATGTGGGTATGGGCTTGGCGGGCTTGGTCACCGAGTTCTTGATACAGGGCGAGAGCCTGCTGAAGGTTGACCATCGCGTCGGTATGTTGTTCAAGCCGGGTGTGGGTGATACCAAGCGCACTATAAGCCATAGCTTGACTGGCGTGGTCTCCCAGACGTTCAGCAGCGGCTAGAGCGGTGTGTTGGGTGGCCATATGGTCATGCCAGTGCCCTCGTAGGTCAAGGAAGGTGGCCAGCGCCCAGGGTAGTTGCCAGGCGTGGGTGTCAAACCCATAGGTGACAGCGTGATCGATGATGGTGAGTAGGGCGGCGTGCTCGACAGTAAACCACTGCAACGCCTGCTTGTGATCGGTGACCTGGGGGAGGATGACTCCTAGTTGCGGGGCTTCTCGGGTGATGGGTTCCCGATGTGGGTCGAGGTGCCGGTTGGCGGCAACGCTGGTGTGTAGGTAATGGTCGAGGGCTCGGTGCAGAGCGTCCTGTTGGTGTGGTTGGGGTTCGTCGGTGGTGGCTTGTTCGCTGGCGTAGACACGCAGGAGGTCGTGGAATTGGTAGCGGCCAGGACTATGGTGTTTGATTAGGTGTGCGCGGGTTAGCTCGGCCAGGAGTGTGTCGGTGTGGTGTTCGGGGAGGCCTGTTAGGGAGGCTGCGGCTAGTGTGCTGATGTCGGGTCCGGGATGCACACCCAAGAGTCGAAACAGCCGGGCAGCTCCAGAGGATAGTGCGGTGTAGGACCAGGAGAACACTGCCCGGATATCGGTGAGTTGACTACCCCCAGTAGTTAGTGCGTCCAGTCGTCGGTGTTGCTCCCGCAGCTGGCCGACGAGGGTGCTTAATGGTAAGTGGGGCTCAGCCATGATGCGGGCGGCGGCGATACTTAAGGCGATAGGCAACCCTACGCAGCGTTGGATCAACTCGTCTACCGCCTGGGGTTCGGCGTGGATACGTTTTTCCCCAAGAAAATTGGTGAGCAACTGGCGGGCTTCCTCAGCGGTAAGGAATTCCAGGGTGATGTGTGTGGCTTGTTTGAGTGCGGTCAAGCTACCGAGTTGTTGGCGGCTGGTGACCAGCACCATGCAGCTAGAGCTGCCCGGCAGCAGAGGCCATATCTGGTCAGCGTCACGGGCGTTGTCCAACACGATCACGAGTCGTCTGTCCTCGACTAGGGTGCGGTACAGTGCAGCTTGGTCATCCAGACCGGTCGGGATTTTTTCTGCCGGGATCTGGAAGGCATCCAGGAATCCGCGGATGGCTTGCTGTGGGGTCACCGGGGTGCCACTGGGATCAAATCCGTGCAGGTCCACATAGAGTTGACCATCAGGGAACTGGTCGATGTGGGTTCGTGCCCAGTAGAGGGCTAGGGTGGTTTTACCGATACCAGCGGTACCATCAACCGCCGTAATCACCACCATACCACCATACCGCCATCCCCGACCCGGCCTAATTGTGTATTCAGGATGCCCAACTCGTGGACACGGCCCACAAAATTAGAGATCGTGCTAGGGAGCTGGCGAGGGATGATCCCTGAGTCAAGGACCCCCAGAAGGATACGTTCTTTCGGGTCCATGTTGCGCAGATCGTGGGGGTCAACAAGTTTGGACACCTTTGTAGCATATATACTGGCCAGCACGCCCAGGGTGGGAATAGTAGGTTTGGCCCTTCCTTTTTTTGGCCAGTTTTCAAAATCGCTGATACGACTGGCGATCATCGACGCGTTGGGGTCGCCGACCATCTCGTTAAACAGTGCCGCTACCTGGTCTTGGGTCCATCCGTAGGCGTGTCGCCAGGCTGGGCGTGGTCGGTCCCCGAACTGTCGGGTCATGGCTGTGGCGATCTGCCCATAGGTGCAGCCCTGCCCGAGCAGCCTCTCCCGTAACTGCTCGCGTTCCTTCTTGCGGTCCTGATCCCCGTGCGCCACCGGCCCCCACCCCTGGTCCCCTCGGAGCGTCTGAGCGCGATCGTAGGCCGCTGTGTGGTCCTCGGCTGCCTGGCAGTGGCCCCCCAGTACCCAAATTTGGGTACCACCCGCAGTCATGTGGCCTGTTGTTGCTGGTCAGCAGGGTTAGGAAGATCCCGTAGCGGGGGTACCCAAAACTGGTCGTGTGTAGCAGTACCTCTGCCGGGCAGGCTTGGCCTGGCAACCCTGGCAAGGCTTCGACTCGCTGATAGAGGCACAGGAACATCCCCTGATGCGAGCCGATCCCTTGTCCCCGTGTTGTCACGATCGGTTCATTGAATATTGGGAGGTTGTGTGATGCGTGCTCTGCTGTTTCTCTCAGCCTGGTTGGCTACTGCGGTAGCTATGGCCGGAACACCGGTGTTGATCACCATCATTGTGATGCGGGACGGTGAGCGTCCTACCTGGCCTACTTCTTCTTATAGCCCACACCGTGAACGTGTGGTGAGGCTGAGATTGGAATGAGAGAGCAACCCACGCAGGCTCTCTACGCAACTCAGGGGGCTTTGTGTACCCGGAAGGTGATGTGTCATGCAGGATGTGCTGCGTTTCACAGCAGATCACTTTACGGTGGTCTTTGTGTTCGCCCTGGTGATGTTCCTTCTGGGTCGAACCCGACGGTAAGCCCCCTTCGGATGACTCCAGTGTTGACTACTGCCTGTGGGTGTTAGTGCAGGTGATGGCGCAGTGCGGGGGCGGGGATAGTGCTAGGGGTTCTTGTGCGGGCACTAGCCCGCCGCCACCGGCGGGGCTTACGGTGGCGTGGTTTTCAAGTGCAGGAGACACCATCATGGTGAACACGAAGATGAGCGATATTCCATCTGGGGACCAGAGGCATCAACAGTGGGACAAGATATGCACGGAGGTGGTTCGAGCGCACCAGCGGCTTAAGAGGATCGACGGGCAGGTGACTTGGTTGATTTCCTATATTCGTGGATCGTTGCCGCCACATCCTCTAACCGATCAGCAATACTATCCATCCGCCGAGTGAGTTCAGCAATGTGGGCATACAGTGTCCCATAACTGTCACTGGGATCGATCTCTGGTTCGAGGACAACGGAGCGTTTGCCGTGGCGTATGGCGATGATCCCATGGCGTTCCAGCCACGCCAAAGCCTTACGAGCGGTCACATCCGACACCTGATACCCCTGGGCTAATTCAGCCAAAGTCGGTAACTGTGAGCCCACGGAATAGAGACCCTCACTGATCTGCGCGCGCAGGTCATCAGCGATCTGCTGATACAACGGTCGCCGTTCATACCGCTTGACCTGCACCACCACACCCTAACACACGTACACCTACAGACATAACAGTGTCTACACACTAACCACACCACCCGAAAAATCGTTCACAATCCCCTCGACACCAACAGTGATACGTCTGATGGTGAAAAGTAGCAGACTTGATATGGCCTTCACTGGCCAAGCCAAGAAGACCACACACCATTGCCATACAAGAAAAAAGGGGTGAATGATCATGATAAGACCCACCTGGGATGTGAAGAACACGACCTGGCAAGCCGCTGATGCCTGGCAAGGTGTCCAAACCCTCCAGGCGATCACCGAAGCGATCAAACTTGGTGAGCACATCATCACCTTGCTCCACCACGCAACCGCGCTCGTGGAACGCGCCTGCCGGGATGTCGAGGAGATCATCGACAACGCACACCTACGATGCCAACCAATCCTGGACCAACTATCTGGTGAAGTCGATCGACTTACCCCCATCCTGACTCGGCTACGAGCAGCCGCCAAAGCTACGGGGGTGAGGCGATGACCCGGCAACAACACCACCGGAATCGGGTCGAGATCAACGCCCGACGACTGGATCGAGCCCGAGGACTCCTCGACACAGCCCACCTCCAGCTCAGCCTGCTCGGTGATGTCATGGCCGCATACCGCCTGGACCGCATCATCTACGACATCGACACCGAACGACAACACTGGCTCCACACCATAGACAGCCCCCTCCCATAAAACACACTCCACAATGGCCTACCGATAAGCCGATCTGTCCATCGTGGACCGTACGTCCACGATGGACAGACTGAGGGCAAGTCGAATTTTTCGTCCACCACGTATTTACAACAGATGAGGTGTGTGATCATGTCACGTCAGTTTCGTATCCGAGTGTATGGACAACAGCGTCACAACATTGACCCAGCACTGCTCGCCCAAGTCGTGATCCTCCTGGGTCGTCACCTCCACCACCACCAACAGCAGCAGCGGCGGGGGTCGGCTACCGGGCACCCCGAGGCGAATAACCAGGGCGGTCAGTTACTTCGACACCTAGGGAAACCAGCTCACGGCGAGCCTAGCGGCGACATGCCGACAAGCAACTGGGACAGCGGCAGCGAGGCTGCTGGTGGCGGGGGGTCATCGTGACGATGGGGGACACCATTCTGCTAGCTCTGCTGATCTATCTTACAGCGGCGATCTTGGTGCGCATCGAGGAACACCACCGCTGGCGGACCTCATTGACAGCGTTTCGGTTACAGCTTCCCGCCGAGGTGGACACCACACAGGCTGGACGCTGGATCGGCACCCTGACCGGGATCACCGGCTCCCCGTGGTGGCCGTTGAGTATCCCCCGCTGGTGGCCCCTCGGCATCCCACACTGGCCACTAGCTCTGGAATTAGTAGCCAGCCACCACGGCATACAACATGTGCTGATCATCCCCGACCACATGACCGGACACGTCTTAGCCTCACTCACAGCGGTCATACCCGGTGCCCGCGCCGAGGAACTCCCCAACTACCTGGTGGGTCGGTTGTCGGGGTGGCAGACAGCGACAGAGCTGCGATTAACCGGGCAACGGCACTTCCTCGATACCCGACGCGCTGAGCACACCGCACGCCACGTCCTGGCCAGTCTGCAACCGGTGAATTCTGGGGAGCAGATACGCCTACAGTGGATCATTACCGGGGCACGCCCCTCCTGGCGAGCACGCCACGACGACCAACGCAAGGATCAAGAACACCCACCCACCGCGACGATCCTGCGGTGGCGCACCGCGCACCCCATCCTCAGCGCAACCTGCCGCATCACCACCACCAGCCACAACAACCAGAACCGGAACCGGGCACGGGGTCTGCTCGCTGGTGTCCTCGCCGCAATACGGGGAATGAACACCCTAGGCGGCTACATCGCCTGCCGCCGATGGTGCCCTGACTGGTGGACAGCACGATGCGCGTATAGGTGGGCGCTGCCGCTGGTGCGCTGGCCGTTCACCCTGACCAGTCCCGAACTCGGTGCCCTCCTGGGCCTGGTGTCTAGTCATGATCTGCCCGGCCTACCGGCTGCGAGTACCCGCACCTTGCCACCCGCACCAGCCACACCCACCGCAGGCCTGGTCATCGCCAGCAGTAACCATCCCAGCAGCAGACGCCTGCTCTGCCTCCAGCAAGAGGACCGGTTACGCCACCTATGGATCATCGGACCCACCGGGGTGGGTAAATCCACCCTCCTAGCCAATTTGATTAGTTATGACATTCACCGGGGATACGGGGTGATTGCCATCGACGCCCGAGGTGATCTGATCACCGACGTCCTGGCCCGCGTCCCTGATAACCGGGCAGACGATGTGATCGTGGTCGATCCCACAGACAGCGAGCACCCCGTCGGCTTCAACCCCCTCGCCAACCCACACCCAGAACTAGCCGCAGGATTCGTGCTGCACGTGCTGCACTCGATCTATGCAGATTCGTGGGGGCCACGCACCGCCGACGTACTCCGGGCTAGCCTCTTGACTCTCACCCACGCCACCCCTGCATCTGGACGCTACACCCTCTGCGAGCTCCCCGAACTCCTCACCAATCCAGGGTTCCGCCGCTCAATTACGAGACAATCCTTACCAGCGGGGGTAGGGGAGTTCTGGCGCTGGTACGAGGCCCTATCAGACCGCGAACGTCTCCACGTCATCGCCCCAGTCCTCAACAAACTGCGTGCCTTCACCCTGTCCACACCCTTGAGATTACTGCTGGGACAGTCTGAGGGCCTGGATTTCACCGACGTCTTCATTCACCGTCGCATCGTCCTAGTCCCCTTGAAAAAAGGACTCCTCGGAGCCGAAACCGCCTCCCTGATCGGATCACTACTCGTGGCGGCAGTCTGGCAAGCCACCCTCAGCCGCGCCACCATCCCAACACAACAACGCCACCCCATGTGGCTCTATGTGGACGAATTTCAAGACATTGTGCGCTTGCCGATTGATCTGGCCGATATGTTGGCCCAAGCCAGAGGACTCGGCCTCGGCTTAACCCTCGCCCACCAATACCTTAGCCAACTCTCTCCTGAGATCAAGGCTGCCGTGTTGGGTACGGCACGTTCCCAGCTGGTGTTTCAACTCGAATATGAGGACGCCAAACAGCTGGCTCCCCGATTCGCACCCCTGACCGTCCACGACCTCACCGGACTCAGGGCCTTCGATATTGCTCTACGCCCCTGCATCGGCGGCACCACCCTCGGGCCAGTCACCGGACACACCTACCCCCTACCCCCACCAACCCGCAACCCAGACCACCTAGCCGAGGCCAGCCGCAGCCGCTACGGCCAACCCCGCCCAGTCATCGAAGCCAACCTGACCGCCCGCAGCCACACCCCGACTACGACGACCGGTGCTCACCCTAACCGTGTTCCCCTCCACCAAGACAACCCCCATGACCCCCATGACCCCCGCAACCCGAACTAGCCGCCACCCCCACCAGGAGAAAAATCCGCACGGTGATCACCCATGATGTCCGATCGCCTATCCGGTCGCGTCGAGTACCACCCGACATCACCCCAGGTCACACCCCGCGCGCAGGCCCGGTGTGGCGGCGACTCGGTTACTCACCTTCCCGCCCATCCACCAGTTTTCGTCCACCCCTGTCCTTGTCCTTCCCTCGTGCCCGTGTCCCGTTTCTGTTCTCTCTCGCCCCTCACCCCTACCCCTCCCCCTATCCCCCTCCCCTTCCCTCTCCCGCTCGTCTTTTCCCTCGTCGTCTTCTTGTGCTTGTTTGTTTCTTTGGTGGATCAATGATCAGTCCTGCCCGTCTCACCCAGCTTGCCGGCGACTTGCCTGCCCGCTACACCACTGCCCTCCTGCACCTCGCCCCTGTACGTGTCCTCACCGGCGCCCACCTCGACCAGCTTCTCGCCGAACCCGACACGCCAGCGGCAACCACGGCACGCATACGGCGACGAATCATGACCCGACTCACCGAACTCGGCCTGGTCACCACCCTGGAACGCAGGATCGGGGGAGTCCGCGCCGGATCAGCAGGGCACATCTACACCCTCACCCCTCTCGGACACCGCGTCCTGGCTGCCCTCCACAACCAACCCTGCCCACCACAGATCAAAAAACCCGCCACACCCGGCGCACTCTTTCTAGCCCACACGCTGACCATCAGCGACATCTACGTACACCTGATCGAAGCCAGCCGCCACCACACCCTCACAATGCCCAGTTTTGTCACCGAACCCGCCTGCTGGCAGCCCACCGGACACGGCCACTACCTCAAACCCGACGCCTACTGCGTCCTATCCACAACCACACACCAAGACTGCTGGTGGCTCGAAATCGACCACAACACCGAACCCCTGCCCCGCATCCACACCAAATCCCGTGCATACCTCGATTTCCTCACCCACGGCGGCCTCGGCCCCGATGATGTGCCACCCCGCGTGCTGTTCACCACACCCAACACCCATCGAACCACCACCATCAAGGAAGCCATCGCCAAACTGTCCACACAAGATAATGATCTTCTCTGCGTCACCACACACGCCGAAGCTCACATGTTTTTGATCAACCAGTTGCTGACCACATAACCACAAAACAGGTGTTGCTAGTAGGCAACACTTGGGGTATGATATCGATGAAAAAAGGACCTGCACGCTATGAAATATAGATCGTTTGGCCAGTATGTCACTTGCGCACGGGAGCAGTGTGGCCACTCGATCCGCCACCTCGCCGCACGCCTGGGTGTTGCACCTTCTACCATCAGCCGTCTGGAAGAAGGGTCACGGTCGCTGCCGCACCCTGATCTTTTTCTCGCGTTAGTCAACGAGTTGGGGTTAGATGTGATTCTCGCCCTGAGCTTGGTGCCACCCTATGAGCGCTTATACACCCAGGTGCACCAACACTTGATAAGCCAACCACATCCACAGGGAGAAACCCACCAGGGAGGATCGTAATGGATTTTCTATCTCGGCATGTGCCGGGGATGCCCGAAATCCCTCCAGAGGAGGACGTCACGGTCGCCGCTGAGGATGCGGCCATCGCCTACTATCGGGTCTCTGATCGTTCTCAAGTGGAGACTGACTATGATCCGGAAGGTAACTCACTGCCTGCTCAGCGACAGTTCGTGGAGGAAACCGCTCGACGGCTCAAGAAAACAATTATCGGTGAGTATATTGAGCCCGGTGTGTCTGCGCTGCCTTTGGATAAGCGCCCAGCATTCCGGGAGATGATCGACCGGATCATCACCCAACGAGATGTCAAATATGTCATCGTCTATATGCTTAACCGGTTTGCCCGTAACCGCTACGAGGATGCCATCGTCGGGCTGACCCTGGAACGCCTCGGGGTCACCGTTATTTCCGCTAAGGAACACATTCACGGCAATGACCCCTCCCAGCGGATGATGCGCGGAATGCTGGCGGTGATCAACCAGTACCAATCCGAAGCCTCCAGTGCCGATATTAAGGAAAAACTGGCACACAAGGCCCGTAAAGGCGGCACCATCGGCTACGCCCCCATCGGATATGTGAATGTGACAGAAGAATTCGAGGGCCGCAAAGTCAACACTGTCACCATCGATCCCGAACGTGCTCCTTATATCACTCATATGGCCCAACTGTATGCCACCGGACGCTACTCCTTCGCCGACATTCGCGCGCTGGTCACCGAACAAGGCTTACGTACCCGACCGACCAAAAAATATCCAGCCGGCACACCGATCTCCATTGGCGCTATCGGCAAAATCCTGTCGGACCGATACTACTGCGGCTACATCACCCACCACGGTATCGAATACCAAGGCCGCCACACACCACTGATCTCAGAAAAATTGTTTGACCAGGTTCAACGAGTGTTAGCAGCCACGGGGCACAGTGGCATACGCCGCCGCATCCACCACCACCCCTTGAAAGGACTACTATGGTGCGCCCGATGCAAGAAACGCTTCGTACTCTCCCACAACACCGGAAACGGCGGCAGTTACCTGTACCTGTTTTGCATGGGCCGCAAAACCAGCACCTGTAGCATGCCCTACCTACGCTTGGATGGACCCCACGGCGTCGAACACGCCATCAGCAACCACTACACCACCGTCACACTCGACGAAAAAACCCGACAGGAATTAGCCGACCAGGTTGATGAAGCGATCTGCGCCGAACACGCACTCTCCGAGCATCTACGTGTGCAACTGACCAACAAACTCACCCAACTAGAAGCACGCGAAGACGGGCTGTTCGCTCTAATCGGACACCCAGAATGGGACCAAACCAAACTCAACACACAAATGCGTAACCTACGTCACGAGAAAACCGACACCCAACACCAACTAACCAACCTCGATGCTGCCCTCGACACAGGACGCGACCTCATCCTCACCGCCCTAACCATGCTCGCCAACCCCCGAAGCGTCTACGACAACGGCTCAGATGAAATCAAAACACTACTCACAAAAACAATCTTCACCAAACTCTACCTCGACGCCGACCCCCACGGACACATCACCGTCACCACCACCCACCTAGCCGACCCCTTCACCGACATCCTCAACCCCCTCCAGCTTGCCCAAACCCCCACACCACCAGACACCCCACCACCCACTACAAGCAACCCCAGCATCCACCCAGCGCGCTGCAACCCCACCAACCGTGCTGAGGGCAGCACCCTCCTCACAGAGAGCACCACCCCCAACAACCCAAACACGATCATCAGCAGGACCACCCTCACCACCAGTGCCCATGGTTCGAATAAGCCCTGCCTGGTCGGGGTGGCGGGATTTGAACCCACGGCC
>JBBPTF010000259.1:0-20650 GCA_038094015.1 Phylloporus cf. gajari | reverse complement strand
AAAACGTGCCTGAGTTGCTTCTTTAGTAAGCGGAAGAAGGGAAAGATAGAAGGATGACTTACCTTCAATCTTGCAACGGGTCTTCTGGACGACGCAGGCAGAGCAAGCCTGCTTCTCGTTTTTTGTAGGCCACACGCACTTTGACCCGCGGTGCCTGCATGCATCACAGATCTTCCAAGAAGAACGGTCATAACCTGAGGACTACTAAGAAACCACGGCTTACCAGGGGCTCCTCCCGGTTTTTGCCCTTGTGTCTGGAAGGGCCAGCCGTGTTCTCATCCTTGTCGCTGGTCCCCTTTATTTTCTTGCGGGACGCTGCATCGCCTTTTTCTGTGTGCCTCTTCTTCAAGACCACCTTTACCACTCGCTTTCCCATGTTGCTAGAGTCTCCAGAATTTTCTACGGTAAGAACGACATAAGCCACCTTTGACCGTCGTCTAGTCACGAACTTGTACGGATACTTACCTTCTCTGCTGCCTGTGTCATTTTGCGCAGATTGAGGTTGCGCACCTACAACTTCTGGGGAGGGTGTGGTCGAGGCTCTCAAACTCACTGTAATACGACACGTTTGAAGCATTTGTCATAGGAAATCGTGGAGACCCACCAGATTGTGGCAGGGCCTTCCACCAGAAATCACTACCCAGGAGCTCGGGAAAGAAGTCTTGCGGCACGTCGATGAATTGCGTGCCGGTCGTCAGTTCATCGTCTTCTCGCACTTCATCAAAGTGGAGGGTGTCGATATCAAAGCCACTGCCGTAGTGGTGGGACAGCATTCGGGCCAGGCTTCCAAGAATCCGGGGGTGTGGAAAAGACTCGGAGGGCTCAGGAAGGCAGGCCTAAATGGATGATCACGCGTATTACTTCCAAAGCACTTTATTAGGATCGGCTTACTAGCTCTTTGTTCAGATTATCCCGCATCCATCTAGCCCAGACTTCTTTGGGTCCAACGATATGAGGAACGAGTGCGAGCGCAGCCCGCACGCGTACCGCAGCAAGGAGAGCATCGTTGCCCACTTCGGATGGCACGTCCATAGTGGCAAATTTGAAGTCGTTTTGTTTTGTTGGTAGGGGTTGGACCGAACAAGTGTGAGGGGGTATACTGCAGTCGCGAGATTCGTGGTAAGCAGCGAGTACAACAAGTTCGCTTACGGAAGTTCCGCAAACAATGCATTACATAATCACCACCTTTCAATTGCTAGGTTCCCTTACTTTTTCGCGTTCGGCATCTCACATCTGCTCAATCTCGACAATGATGATGAAACTGGAACATCTCAACTCGCTAGTAGACGATATCAACGAACTCCTCGTGGAAGAGGATGCCACGCTGAACACAGCCGACAAAGACTTTCTCAAAGTGTGTAGGTTGTTCCTCTCGGGTTTGTCACGCTAAATGTTCACAGTCTATACGCGACGGGTTGACACGGATGTTGTCATATAATCGCGGAAAGGCTTGTGTGAGTTTCACGTGGCCTCAATCCTCCGATGGGGCCGACAAGGCGTTCAAATGGTTGGAGGAGAAGAGGAAAAACGTTGTAGATGGTGAGTGGCTCTCATGTCATACATAAAATGGATACTACCGTGTCATCACTCTAGCCGATGGTAGTGCGGGACCTGAGTCCATCCAGGCTGAAGCCGGGCCAGTAGTGAGTGATAATCCCCAGTACAATGTGAGTTCAATGTATATTTATTCGATCTTCTCTGCACAGGGTTCGGCCTTGGTTTTAGGGAAGCGTCAATCAGAAGCACGACCAGACGAACCTCCGGCTCAGCCTGAAAAGAGGTGCAAGACGCTGATTGAGTTCCATATGGAGTACCTTCTGCAGCTGTTCGAGGGTCAACCAGACCTACCTGACTTGGAGGAAGCAATCCGCTTCCTCAGGTGCAGCATATTGATGGTCGATGCTGGTGCTGCCTCGAATTTAATGGCGTTCCACATGAGGCGCGTAAAGGAGATGCTGTCAAATAGAGAGGAGGCGAAAGAGGCGCTGGAATTGCTGTTTTCTGTCATCGAATTCAGAGGCTCTGTCGAGTAATGATGTAGTCGTGTTTCCTGAATATGATACCACCCTCTAGTCGGAAACAGATACGACTTCCGCAACGTAAGTTCTTCAAGCTAACGCTCGGAGGTCGTATAACCTTGGGACGCGACGCGCACCAAGTTCTCCACTTACTTGCGCACTACATCCCTCGCTGGAACAGCTGAAAGACTCATCCAAGAATGGTTGTAATGTTCTCTCTGTTAATATATAGTTGACGTTATTGATGGTGGCAAGTCACTCTTTACGTGCTGCATGGAGGAAGACTACCGTTGGTCCCACACACCCTACTATCCAGGGCGTGCGCAATTGCATTTTTACTCTGGACGGCGACGGCGACAGATCTCAGTCGCTGTCATAGTGTATTGTGTAGAGTTAGTTTAGATGGTCGTTGCATAATAACATCACTTGTCCAAAAAGATGGACCACCGCTGGTTCCCTTGATCCAGGATCTCGCGTATGGTTTCACTTATGCGCTTACATTATGCTGAAAAGTCGGAGGAGCTTCGCGATCCGAAAGGTCTCAGAACTTGTGTTTCTGGCGCTGTCCCGGCGTTTTGGTTCCGCATTGTTCCGGTTTCGAGTGAAGAGTATTGCGGTAAGTCATCATTTACCCTGTCACTATAAGAGGTACAGTACTATTATGAGATATAATGTCTCCCAGCGTACGTTGAGGCCTTCTTATTTACTGTACGTCCGTCGGCTCAGAGTCATGGGATTCGCGCTGACTTGTGCACTTTCCAGCTTATGCTCTCATTTCACTGCCAGCTATCCAGAACCGTCGCCATCCTTCTTTGGACAGTGGTCCCGGCCCTCCACTCTACACGATATCTTCGACTTAGGTGCGTTTCCAACGTCTGTTTGGTTTCCCTATTTTGCTAGTAGGTAGAGTACATCCACCACCCCTGCACCACTAGTGTCGGTATCGCCCGTTCAGGAAGTCTGGGACAGACCAGGGCTTCTCTGGTCTCTAGTCACATAGTTCTGGTATCATCTAGGCGTTGACTGTGCTGAAAGAATGAAGGTTTACCCCAAACCCAATGCAGTTCTTCACAAGCATTCATCTCGCTCTACCCCCTACTCCTCCGCTAGCATGCAGTGAGTGAACTACAAAACCACGCTGCTACGCATAGTCCTGCACAAGGTCGTTGAGCATCATAGACGCACCAGGGTCTTTTTTACCTATCCGTTGTCTGTCGTCCTAACTTCAATATATCGTGGTCCGCTCCAGTCTCAGCTTTCTGTTGCAGGTGCATTCTAGTCCCTAACGGTTTCGGTACTTCACCCTCTCACGTATATCACCTACCCTGACCTTCAGAATCATATAGCCAAATGAAGCACGTTGCAACAAAAGACCTTCAGATTTTTCAAAATCCAGGCCGCTGTCAAGCGCAGAAGCTAAACGCCCTTGTACTTACTTATGCCGATGGGTCCAAGGCTGTGATCGTACCAACGGCAGACAGCCATCGTTTCCTCAACGTACAATTTATCGACTTGGCAATGCCTTTGCTTCTTATTGGTGCCCCCACTCATTGTCATTGAAAATTCTGAAGGCCTCTTGTGGACGGTTTTGGCCCCTTTGGGTGTGCCTGAGGAAATAGGGGTTGAAAAAACTCCCAATTCTCCAGTGTCTCGTGCCGATTACTGGACTAGCCGTGCGGCAGAAATCGCCAGAACTTGTGCTAGGAATCTGTCAGGCCCAGTTAAGCAGACTCAAAGTACGTTGCATATTGATGTAGTGCATTCACGTTTGGTTAGGCTGGTCGGACTTTCAGACTTCCAAATCATTGTCCCGTAGCCTGCGATACCTATCAGAAGACAAGTCGATGTTCTTTGACGAGAGCAACAGTCTGGTGCTGAGCTACCGGTAACTGTGCGTGAGGATGAGTACGCAGCACAAATTCTGATGCTTGCAGTCCCTCGTGTCACGTTCTGTGAGTTATTCAGTACAGCCTGAATCGCATCCATGCCTCACTATGCACCATAATTTTGTCAAGTGTATTATGAATCTGCGTGGTGAAATCTCTGTTCCCGTCGCTACCTACGATTTGATCTTACATAAGGCAGGTAGTAGGCTTCAGCTACGCAATAACTTGCCAGTGTTACCACTGATATACTTAAATTGTGGAGTCATTCCAAACCCCGTGCACAAAATCTTCTTCATTTAGTCGCAATTCTTCCATAAATTCATGATTATAATGTCTTAAATAAGTTACTTGGGCAGAGTCCCGCAGCGTAACCGAGAGTCTATCATTTTATTTTTACTCTAGGCTGTACCCTTCGTGCATTCTATTTTCTCTGTACAAGGCCTTATAGTATCATACGCATAAAATTGATGCATGCTCCCACTAGATCAAGTTGCCGCTCCAGCTCTCCATCTCCAACCCTCAAACTACCAACTCTCTTCAGGTGGAACTCCGCCAGTGCAAGGTCTGCACCTTCGTTCACCATCTTCATCGCGCATTTCAGATAATGAACGGCATCCACTAACTCTGAATCCCCTCTTGCGACATCTAACACTTGTTCCATATGAAATTTGACCAAGATGCAACAGTTCGCCATAAGATCCTGGTGGCTCCATGTGTTTGCCCTATTGGATCGTTGGATAACTTCTATGGGCTGTGAGATTCGATATTTAGGTCAAGATGGACTCAAGATCACGTTACAAATAGTGTTTTACCTCTGATGTGTCGTTAGTTTCGTCGACGTCAAGGGCACTGACACTTCTCGGCCATACCCCTTGAACTCTCTCCCCTTTTAACGTATCCAACACGGCATTTGCCACCACCTGGCAGTCAGCCTGAACCCACATATCAAAAGTAGATTCCCATTTTCTCTGCTGCTTGAAGTCCAGATTGAGATAGATTGCGCGAGGATACGCCGTCTTAAGGTTTTTCCGAACCAGCCTGGAGAAATCTCGGATGATTTCTGCAGTGCCCTTGACATGCATTCCAGTTCCGACCACCAGCAGAAGATCTATATTCGGTTTCCTCGAGAGGTCCTCCACAACGAAATCAGCGATTTGCTGTCCGTCTGGGTGTTCCTGTTCGTACAGTACCACGTCAGGAATCATTCTGGGAATTTTGAGTTCCCGCTTTCCAGCGGCTCGCCTCTCTCTCTGAGCCATCTCGCAGCGGCTGCAGGCCGGAAATATTCCTTCCTTCAATTTTTCACGGTGATGCTTCTCTGGTTCCACTGAGTGGCAGCACAGGCAGTAAAGGTACTGAAGGCTTCCATGTACAGGAATGCATCTTGGGGAAGCGAGTGTGTTGTTGCCTTGAGAGTGATGATACGTCGACAGGCCGGCTTTCAGTTCTAGCCCATCAATATTCTGGGTATATACCCGCACTAGAGACTCTCGTTCGTCTAGTTCTTTCAGCAGCTCGTGAAACGCCGTCGGCTGACATTCCTCCGCCTTTTGAGCTATACCCGCGACAAATCGCGCGAACAACGGTCTGTCTGTCTCTCCCTGCGATTAGTAAGAGTATCACGAGTAAATCATCAAGCACTTCCCCGCTAACTCAATTAAAATCACACACCGTGACCATAGAAAGTCGGAACATGTCCTTTAACTTCATCTGAGCTAGTTCTGGCACACCTATAATCTCATGTTTGCTTCGAAAATCAGGTATCCCTGCTGCCACTGAAATACCTGCACCTGTAGGATGCAGGCTCAATCAGAATATTATACCTAGGCTTACGATATTCGCTCACCACAAATCAAAATGATTCCCTTTGAGCCCAGGATGGCGGATAAGACAGATTGTGTACATGTGTCTTCCGTAGTAAAAGTGCACTTGGTCACGGTCATCGTCTCTAAAAAGGTTTATTTTGCTTCACGCTTGGATGTAGGTAAAGAGGGGTACTATTACGAAATCGCAGGCTCTTCTACAGTTCTACTCAAAACCTCGGCAACAGATTTCAGGAACTTTACCCTTACTTACATGCTTAGATAACTCTGCTAGCGAAGGCGGCATCAAAGCCCTGCCGGGCCGTCTCCCAGGTCAAAGACTTAGGGTCTGATCCGACGGAACTTGCTGTGTAGAACGTAATGTAACCGGGATGCCATGAAAATTTTTGGTTACATGCCCAGCGAGAGTAAGTACTAAGCGAGGCGTAGAGGTTAAGGTTAGTTAGGGACAACTTTGAAAAAAGCTCCAGGTCGTAGCTGAGCTTTGTACTATGACAACCCACTCATCTCCAAACTCTAGTTGAAGGTTCCACCTTTAGAGATCTAGGCCCAAAGCTCCTACCTAGAAAAGAGGGAGTAGGCAGAAATGAAGCCTACCATTTGGACTGGGACTCGTACTGATCTAGCTGGAAACACAATATGAGAGATGGTATTCAAAAATGCCTCGACACATTGCCTCTTGGGTAAGCATCTTAGCGTTAAGGCTACTTTCCTTTGGCTTTGTGATGGAGTAAGGGTGGTAGATCGTGGAGTGGAGTGAGGGGCTAGGACCCGAAGACTTCGAACGTCTGCGTGCTTAAACCTGAATCTGAGAAAAGTTCAGGTATTCCAGCTGGGTTCGGCGGAATCTGGCGGACTCCCACGGTCCCACTCTCCCCTGAAAAAGACTTCGGTTCATGACTGGGCGCCAGGGGAGACAGGATCTAGTTGTTTATGTGATACTTTATATTCTATCGTGTTGCTAGATACACAGAACTCAAAGAATCGAGTTGTGGGCTGGAATATCCGGAAGTAGGATCTAATAAACTGCGGTTATATGCATTAAAACAATGGGAAGGTCCGAAGGTGGCTTTACCTTGTGCGTGTTGCCAAGGTAAACTAAGAAGGAAGGTTACAGTAAAACACAAGGTGTAATGGTATAAAAAACACATAGATCTGACATGATATTATCTACGACTGAGAAATTCAATACACGAATGCCCGTCACTACATGAACCCTTTGACATCTGAGAATATATCGTCTTTCTCCCCTTCTGCCAAAGGTGGAATTTTAACAGTCCCCTCCCCACCTGCATAGAACGGACCAGACTTCGTTAGAAAGTTCCTCGCATCTTGTTCTGAGAACTTCATCCACTTGAGCAGTTGTTTGGCAGTCGAAATTGCAAATGCCATTTCACCTCTTTCCTCTTCGGCGAGACCAGATCCATCTGTTTTGTTAGGTGGAGGACTGCATCTTTCACCCTCTTCGAGTATGATCAGTAGGAGACTGACCAGACTCCTTTTTCCGATTGTTCCTAATGTATGGGACGTCAATTTTCCAGCTTGAGGGTTCAAATCTGAAAAAAAAAAACTTACGCAATTCTGATCGGTACCGTAGTGCGATGAGCATGCGGCACAACGTTCGAAGAAACCCAGGGCGATCGTCATTTGTTAGCGTGTCGTCGTGATCAACAGGTAACAGAGAGAGAACTACACGCGTAAGGTGCATAGTCTCATAGTTATAGAAATAACCCCCACTAAATATAGATGGGACTGGGGTGTATACGCAGTGAAGGA
The DNA here is from genome assembly GCA_038094015.1 of Phylloporus cf. gajari. NCBI lineage: Eukaryota > Fungi > Basidiomycota > Agaricomycetes > Boletales > Boletaceae > Phylloporus > Phylloporus cf. gajari. Next base: position 13,147 of record JBBPTF010000259.1, on the reverse strand, counting down.
CTCCAGGGGGTTGAAACCTATACTCCATGAGAATCTAATTTAGTGGATGAATATCAGAAAATAAATACTTACATGACGTCCCCTTCTTCTAAACAGACTGTGGCAACATCTGCTTGTTTGAAGTAGCCCTGTGGAGACAGTTGCACGGCCCGCCTGAAAACTTCCGGAAGCCCTTCAAGAGGAGCAGAACACATTGCTCGCTTCGGGCGCATGACTCCCCAAATCTTTGCCCCTGAGTTTCCAATGACATACGTGCACATTCCGCAACAGTCGTGATGCGGAAATGAGAGGAAGCCAGGGTGGGTAAGTAGCCTCCACCCCTGTGAAGTCCATGTCGCTGAACGCAAGACAGTTGGTCCGCCCTGTTTGATCACAACTTCAGGTATCTTCTTCTTGCTCCTAGTCGCCTTTTTGACGAACTTGAGATGCATCGTCTGGTTCCATGCCGTGACTGAGTCCAGGAGAGGGGAAATCCAAGATGGAGGGGTAGGATTTACGTCCTTTCCGTCAAGGAAGTTGCCACAAATCTTCGGGTCCTTGACCAGATCCACAAATTTCTCCAAAGACGTTGTTTTGTGGAAAGAAACACGATTAAGTTCCCGGTTTTTGGCGAAAAGAGCACCATCTACCCACTGACACCCCTGGGATAGACTTCCAAACTGAAGATGCATGAAGTCTTTCTGAAACCGCAGACTCAGCGTTGGATTCCATCCCCGAATGACGACAGAAGTGGATTGTGCCATGTGCTTCCTAATCTTAGAAATAAGGTCTTCCCAGGTCCTTTGGACAACTTTGCTGTCGTGAACGTTCATCTCTTGTAGAACAGGGTCGAGTTCAAGTTCGACGACAAGATCTTCTACACGGAAAGAATCGAGTTCTGGGCCACAAAGTACCGATCCGGATCCTTCGCAGGAGGCTCTTCTTGCGAGCTCCCTCACTAAAGAGCTCTCCAGGTCCTGTGCTATCGTTCATTTTTTATATTTTTGAGCAAATAATAGAATTACTTACCTTTTGGCATTCTTTCCCAGCAAATGGCTCGTACGTCCAGTATCCTCCACTCCACTCCAAAGTTTCAGAATTTTCTGGGAATCCCTCGGAGGACTGAATGAACCTTGACTTATATCGAGTCGTAATGATCAATCGCATTGTCAATATGAATAAAATAGAACTATTACCGCTCTTTTAGTCCTTTCAGAAGGCCCTGGAGTGACTCTTCTGCGCTCTGTCGTAAAATGTTAGCAGTCCATCTCAAAAGGTCTATCAGAACACACGCTTACTTCCAACTATCTCCCCTTCCTCTTCCATGAGAACATTTTCATTCGCAGTCTTTCTCTCTGTAACGTGATTAGATCCAAGAATGCAGAGTAGGTATACAACACATTAGCATGACAAGGAGAAGCATGACGAACTTGAAAATTTTTTTAAATAAATAAAGTACGACAATGGACTCACTTTGCACAGGGAGAAGAATAGTATCAAGCTTTTTGACGTCAAATGAGGTTCGGAACTTCAGCAATATTCCATCCACGCTGTCAAAGGCACATCTACTTGTGCCATGCCCCTTTCCAGTGCACATCTTCCAATAGGGCAGTCCACCCGACGTAAATGACAACACCGCCAGATATTTGCCATTAGGATGCCATATGAGTGATTTCACCTCCTCGACAGTGAAGCTTCTCCACATCCCGGTCTCACATAGGCTCATAGTTGACACAGCAAAGTCATATGCGAGATCCCCGATTGAGGGAGCCGGTGGTCTTCCACTACCGTTCAGCACATAGAGTGTCGCGGAACCGCCGCCTACGTCTGCGATCTTGACAAACAGCACAGTGCGACCATCTTTCATGCTGTCTTCCAAGAGTCTTTCCATCGGGGATTTTACGTCGAGTTGTATTGTTCCCATGAGTTGCGTCGCGTTTTGAGGGGTGCTGTAAATTTGCGGAAAGTGACTCTGCAGCGTCGTGGGCATCTAAAATCCTGAGCTGTTGCCAAAAAAGGAGAGTGCAGTTTAAGCGAAGCCTAGAGCCGGGTCTGACAGACAATATTGAAACCCACTGGTAATCTATTTTGATGGCTTTGCACATAGGTTCAAAAACATTTTGGCAAAAGCATGCTATCCCAGCATTTTCTATGTTATATGGTAGTGTGTACTAGATAGTATCAAGCCCTCCTCACCTTGGTTGCTTCATTGGCTTGGCGACACACTGTACATATCGTGACGTAGCAATCGAGCGTAGATACTTCTGCTTAAGAAGCTGTATGACTTTGTCAGAATCATGCTGGTGTCTGACTGACATCTTCTCCCTTTTTTCAGGGCCTGGGAGAGCCAGAGGTTTGTGTGTCCGAGCGACATTTCACCAGTGCACACGCTATAGTATACAGCAGTGAATAATTAACAGAATATAAAACATTCAACGTGGTCACTGGCATGATGTCAAAGTTCTGAGAACTCTGAGGATGCAGAAGCTGACGCTAATATCTTGCATCTTAATCTACCCCCACTCACTGAGTCCTGGTCTTCTGCGCACCCCTCGATCACACATTCTCAGCATAAATATGTTCATATTGTATTTGTATCCTGTCCACTAAGAACTAGCATCATCTTTACAGCCTTGACCAAAATGAAGTGGTCGTGTTGTACGTACTGGCTGGCCTGGCATCAAGTTATGCCTAGGTTCTTCAGTTAGGAATTTGACAACATCGGATGAACACCAGATGAGTATTGCCTACATGCTTCCTAGTACTCATGCTCTGCACTTTCTAGTACTATGCTACACTGTGACCATCGTTACACATTTGACTCTCGCCCTTATTCAACATTTCAGTGCATATTCCCCAATGGCATTCTTTACCATTCATGTTTTGTCATTTTCTCTATTTAGGCACCTGAAATATCAACCAGAAAATTCTGGAAGACCGAAATTTTTGGAAGCGTTAGAGAACAACACGATGTATATACAAATTGTAAAGAAAATATTCATTCTCGCTTTCAGAATGGCATGTATAGGAGAGTATCCAAAGGGGACGGGTTAACCCATTGTTTGACAAAGATTTCCATCGCTGACTGCTGGCTATATAGATAAAAAATATTAATACGTGCTAAATATACGAAAGTCACACATACTAACCTGAGCACTTCCTTCCTCTCCGCTTCCAGGGATCCACCAACCCCCCACATGTTCAACAATTCCCTTTCTGATTCTCCAACACTCTCCATCAACTCAGGTCTCTCTGAGATACGTGCAACCAAAATCTGCCCTTCTTCTACCATCCAATTGATGAAACGGTCAGTACCACTGCTCTTCAAGAACGGCATGTTAAAGCGGTTTCGATGTTTTGCCTTTTGTGGTGACGTAGACGGCTCACGGCAGAGTGGACACTCAAGAACGAGTAGCCTCACGTCCTTCGGAAAGTCTTCGCCTGCAAACATCGCTCGCCATGCGTGCACTATACAACCACCGCAGAAGACGTGGCCACAATTAGTACTAGTATTCATGTGAACGGCATCCTTCCTATGGATATATTGTTCTGTTAGTAAAAGACCGCTATTTTGTAGGCAAATTTACTCACACAGAGCCAAGGCATCTGAGTAGTATATGATATCAACTTTTCCCTCTAAAAAGACAAATCACTTACATAGAACACAAATAATGGTCCTCTAAAATGCGGTTGATCTGATTGAGCGCACCTAAGTCACGATAAAATGCGGCATATTCGGAATTCTACATCGACTGAGGGGACAGGGTGGATGCTTCGACTGTGTCATGCTCTAGGGCCTCTATGTGCACACTCATAGCATCTTTATTTTCCTCCAGCTCGTTCAGCCTCTCCTCACTCCCCATACAACTTACCTTGTTACCCTTTCTGACATAGGCAGGGCTATTGACCTCCATTTCATCGTCGTCACTTGATAAAACGCTCCTTTTCCTTTTTCCAGTATGGGTGCTGGACGATGCAGCAGCCTCAGGAGTTGTGGATCCTGAATTTTATCCCGTCATGTAAACGTAGGGAGGATTGTTACCCTTTCTATCAACACCCACCGCTCTCCAGCTCACGAAACTTGAATTTCTCGACTTTGCGGTCATCAGACATTGGGTGGTATGCGGTATAAGTGCAGGTGTATGAGGGTTGTTTGAAGAATAGAGGGTACCATTATAAATTACTAAATCCTGTCTTTTATCCCCAAAAAATAACGCGCGGAATCCCGGAAGATTTTGGGGTTGACATTAGACTTGAGTTGGTGCCTTCTAACCTAAATTCTAAAACAGGCTCTTTTTTTTTGGATCCGTGCCGTGTTGAGTAAACTAAATGCCAACCGGGTTACCTAATAAACACAACCTGGCTGTAGCAGCCCATGCATAGCTTAGAATGGTATGGGTTTAGGGTTTTCTCTAGATTTTAGAGTCTCTGATATGGTTCCGTGGGTTCTGTGCCCTCCTCGTTTGAACACTCTACAAAGAGCTGAGAATATGCTTTCAAGTAAATTTCACCTCTACAGGACCAGGAGTCTTTGACTCCTGCTTCAGCGAATCCCAAGTCCTAGGCCAGTTAGTAGTTGCCTCTGGAATCATAATATAGGAGTGCTTTCTGTCAATCGACTATTATAACCTCAAATTGCCAGAGGAGGTTGCTAGCGAAGGAACTTGAGAGTCGCTGGCATTCCGAGTGTTTCCGGTCCGGATCTGAACAATAACTTATGAACAAGGGCTCATTTAGGAGCTAGGGCCCAATTGAAAGTTCTCGTGGACCTTGTCACTAAGTAACTCGTTCTGAATTTAGAAAAATAAGTCTTACCGACATGATCTCCGCCATGCGCCTTGATATCCATCGTACCAACACGTGCGTTCCCAATAGAACTGTGTGCGTATTCTCCACTATTGCATCCACCCGTGGTATCCCTTTGTTACATCCCTTTCTAATGCTGTTTTTCGTATCAAAAAGTTGTGGAAGATGTATCACACTGGCATTTGAACCGTCCAACAAATTGCCATCATGATTAGCTGTAAGCCTGTACCATGCTGCCATACCTGCGAGATCTCGTGGGCTATATGTTCCATAGGCTTACGGATGAACAGCTGAAGGTCAATACCACGATAGCACCTGACCTCACTACCTTAGCCAGAGCAGCAGCCGTATGTTCAAACCTCACTAAAAAATCCATCTCCTGTTTGAGCTGCAGCACAAATACAGGCCATTTCCAAGAAATTTTCAAAAGCCACAAGATTCCGTGCCGAAAAAGAAGCACCTGTCAGGCGAGCTTGCGTTCTCTGCACTTAGCCTGAGGAAGGAAACAAGGTCAGCCGCGAAAGGATTAATAGGATCCTCCAGACCAGCATTGGTCAGCTCAATCATCGGATGGGCTATAAAGAGGTGCGTGAGACGAGCCTTTGGGCCACTGATGGTACGTCTGTGTCACAGATCACCAAATTATTTACGATCTATGTCTACAAACATGTGCCCGTAAGATTTCTGACGTGGTACATTCAAGACGTGATGTAGACACTGACCAAAATTAAACAAAACGAAACTATTTGGTATGTATTGAATCTTGTCTTACCTTTGAGTACAGCACACAGTCACAAGGACGTTCCCGAACACTTCGACTCCCTACAATAGAATGCCAGTGCCCTCTCGCACTCTTCATCTAATTCTGCTTTAAACCTGGTGTGAGAGAGGAGAATCCCATAGTCATCGACTCGTCGTCGTCGTTGTCATTGCTATCATCCACTGCTAGAATAAAGCGAAAAAGCCGCGATGGAAGTAGTGCCAAGGCTGCTTCGGACTCGAAAGGTGCTTCCAAGACGATAGATGTATCAAAGCTGTCGCACTGGAAGCAATCGCGTTCGAAGAGACTGATCAACAGCTCCCATCTGGCATACCACAAGAGTCCATTCACGGAGGCGACCCCTAGATGGAGTCCCACCTGAAAGTAAAGCGTACTTCAAAGGTTCCAGACGCTGTTGAGCATTGGGTCTCGAGCATTCATCCGCGACGAATGTGGAGTCTGACTCTTCGCAGTCCATAGTCTGCGGTCGACGAAGTATATAAACTCAACGTCGACCAAGACATGGACGATTAAACCTGAGGGGTGTTGCACAGAGGCGGGTGGTACGGGTGATGCGGATCTCTGATTCATATATATAGAACACGTACAATGTCTTGTGAAGTGTCCACAAAGGATATCTAAAGAAGCAGCGATTGATATTCATGGAATGCGGATCTCTCAATCCCGAGATATTCCCTACGCGAGGAGTATATATCTCGTTCGTGCTTCATATGTAGGGGTTCTGGGATTCAACGACAGCTGGCAATACAGCGGGCGCGGATGACAAGTCCGCGGGTTTGCATAGCCTGCGGCGAGTCCACGATCAGGGATGGGGAAGTTCTAGGGGTACGATGTCGACTGAAAAGACGGCCTCGTATATAACTGTGTACGAGCAGTCCGAGCAGAAGGAAGTGGAAGCCAAATCTATCTGTCAACAAAGCCTTCTCGCTAGCAACCCCAATCAAAAACACCATTTATCGCGATGACAGATCTGTCACCCCCATTTTTTCCTGGCGCTATTGTCACTGTTTGTAGTCCATTTGTCGTCGTTTCTATTGATGCTACCAAGGGTTCGAATGTCCATTTGCACGATGAACCCCTTGTCTTGCAAGTACAGGTACCAATGCGGCTTCGGCACGACGGCAACGCACCACGCGTCCCTCCTGTCAACGGATCTTGAACAGTGGAGATCTGGTATTGCGCCGTCGGTAACATCAAACGTAGTAGATGGCGCAGAGGTCAGTCCGTGTTCGATCCTGAAGATTGTAGAGGTGATGCAGGAATGGTATGTATACTCGTCGAGGTTGGAAGACTAGTTGTGTTCGTGTTCTGTGGGGTTGATGCTGTATCTATCTGAGACGACCTCGGAGCGCACGAGCGAGATAAACATGGAACTCTCTCGCACGATCGACGTGACAGTGACGTCATATCCGTTGGGGTACAACTTTGTGTTGACAACCACTTCGGCAACATGAGGTCCGTACTGTGTTTGAACTCGCCTTTGATGGTGAAATTAAGGAGTATTTGATCTTCCCAGTGGACGGCGAATGCACAGACCCGCTAGAAGCTTTCTGATGATTGGATGTTGAGGGCGGGGAGGGCGTATGGAGCTCTGCCAGGCGGGCTGATAACCATCTTGCTCGCCCTATTCAATCCATCGGTCCTGACACTGGTGTTCATAAAGCCCTTTCGGCGGGATCTTATTGACTGGCGATCAGTACCCCATGCTCATCCTTCCTTTTGACTTTCAAAGTCGCTGACGATCCGCCAATCCCAAGCAAAATGGGTTCCAAAGAAGCTTTGTGCTCTAACAAGACCAACACCGTGGCAGGAAGTCTCCAATAGGTAGGGGTGACAATCCATTTATGTATGCTTCCATGGCGCCAACGGCCTTCGCCAATCAAGCATTCATCACCGAATTCCCAGCCGCAGGAATGCTCCTGGCATGATCGACTGCGACAATGCGCGTCACCCTCGTCGAAGGGATCGTAAGTTTTATTTCGTGTACGGATCCAGTGTCTCGAGGGAGGGACTACCCGTAGATGAACACGCGTCCGAGCGGATATGTATAGGGGTTGTACTTGAACGACACCGCTGACGAAGGGTGCAACAAAGCACTGACACATAAGATGACAACCTGTGACGATCCGGGTTCGTCGCCAGGGTTTCCAACGTCGACTTCCCCATTTAATCCTGCTGGATGTGGGAGCTTCGACCTTGCCAACATGGATTTGACCAAGAACTCCAAATGTAAATCTGCCCCTTGAAGTCACAAAGGCCGCGTAGCATATCGCACCAGACTGTTCCAGGATAATTATAGATGCGAATCGGCTGTCCCGGGCTTCAAGACAGTCGTAAGAGGCAACGACGGAGGAAACTATTTCACCTTCGATGACTTTCTCGCTTTTATTAACGGGCATAAGAGAAGAGATCTGCGTTCGATAGAAAATCCCTTGTTGCTGACTAGCGCCCATCCTTCTTTGGGTTGTGTCTGGAGTTCTCGGAGCCAGTGCAATGACTCAGCGCATGCATAAGTGGCTAAGATGGTGAAGGAGTAGTCACCTCTGTAGCACCAGTACCGCCGACGGGAGAGGTCACTGCAACGGAATTCTGCGTCGTGTTCGTCACTTGTTCCACGACGTTCGACCAAGAGCCAAAGGGCTGGAGAGTCTAGGAGCTGACAGCCACAAAGAAGCAGTTAAACTCGACGCTTTAGGCTCTGGAGGTTCAGGGGTTGAAAGTTTCGAGGACTCGGCGCCAGTAGTGTCGTCACGATTTTGATCATACATTATTGTGCGGTCAGCGTCCCATTTGGCATGCCGACGACGTATGGTGCGAACCACCGGTGGCTGATCCCGGGTTGGTTTTATGCGTTTCTAACTTTCTGTTGATGAGCGCCTTGTCTCTGTCTCTGCGATCTCCTCCACGTCTACAGCCATGCGTGCCCCGTTGACCATAACAGCACTCTTGTCTCGAGTATTTGCAGAGTCACGACGCACAATCGCGAGTAAACGCTCGTCAGATGCAAACAAGGCATCATGAGTAAAGGTTAGCCAAAACCCACCAGAGACAATGTTGCTGAAGGGCAGTCACGAATCGAGGTGGATCGACCATAGTACCTAGAGAAGATGCCCAAGTGTCTAAATCGCAGCATATTTTACACCCAATGGTATGAACCTCTATCATTGTCATAGTAGTCGTGCCAGCATTCGTGCTTACAATGGACCGGGAAGCTCCATTGATCCCCTGTTTAAGCTACCTCTCCTTCTCTCAGAAACCTTGTAAGCAACTCTGAAAAGGTCATTTTCGTGACCGTAGCGCATCTCCAGCGCCCTTGCCCCAGCTAACCTCGTCACCACAGGCAGAACGCCACATTTGATCACAAAATCGCCAACGCCTGCAACAGCGTCAACAATCTGCGATGGGATCGTACTGACTTTATTGCTCCATCCTTTATGGCCAGACTGTTCTAAGAAGAGTAAGTTGGGTTGTTGACAGGGAGAGGGCTTTGATATCCTAGCCTTGCAGGCCTACTTGGGCTCTGATAAAGGAGGGATGTGGCGGAGGATACGAGGGGAAGCTGTAAGGGTCGTCTACGGAGAATAGAATCCATGAATCGTCGTTGGCGACTTGTCACTATCTTCAGAAGGACGATATCTCTTCCGCTGTCAGGTACGACTTAGATCAGCCACAATGAATAAGATGAAATTCTAAACGTATAATGCAGGCTATGCAGGTTTCGTCTAGAAATGTCAGAACTCCCTGAGCTCGTTCACATCGAGGAAGACTGCATCGTCGTATCGCTTGTCCCAGAACGAGGGTGCCGTACAGATCCCAAGACTCAAGCCAACAAAGGTAGCCTCAGTGCGATACACCACAAGGGTCGGATCAATTGAATCCAATCGAGTTACTGATACGCCCCTTGCCCCTGTGGCTAATTCACGCATCAGCTGAAGTGCTATCACAAAAAGGATCAAAATTTACTCTTTTCATTTGGCCTCAAGCTCTTGCAGAAGCAAGGAGAAATCTCTAGACAGGATTTATTTTCTGCGGAGACAGCTCTTTCTCCACCTTCCTTCGCTAGGCGTGATCGTATCTGTGATGTTCCACCTCCAACAGCCCCCACTGAGCTAACAGAAGACATCGTCCGGAGACTTGCATCAGTGATGCTTGATGCGTCGTGTAAGAGTTGTTGCTGAGCGGTAGAAATAGAAACTGGATCGCGTTCCTTCACCGCCTGAATAGTTTGAGGGAGACCATTAAGCCTGATGCCACTTGAAGGGCCAGAAAGTTCGAATGCAACGCGCACTTTGAGGACTGAATGTGCATCGGGAAGTGAGCAATGCACAATTCGTAACACACTCAATTCAAGCGGCTTGATGACACCCCAAAACGTTGGCACGGGTCTGCTACGTACGGCTGTTGACGTCCAAGGCAGCTTCTCTACCCTCTCTGACAACGCTTTGACAGCGACTTGAATATCCCAGCCTTCTGAATCGTAAAAGCATCTTGGTGCACTCTGGCGATCGTAACTGCGCTCCTTGGACTATGAAAGACAAGTATCTGCATGGGTTTCGCAAACGAAGTGGAAGGAACGCGCACCTAGCTGGGAATCCCAGCGTGAATTGCGTCTTAGATGCTCGCGTTTTGTGGTCAAACGTCGCGATCAGGTGGGTGCCGTCAACCGTGGGACCCTAATCCTGTCTGAGTTGAGTCGTTATGACAGACCTCCGAGCATCAAGGACGGCCGATTCATCCGTGACGGACACATCAAGCACGACGCGGTACACGTTCTAGATTGACTTTGTAGTCTCCGGTGTGCGACAACGTCTGCCGATACAGGGTTAGGAGACACCACCGACTTCCCCTTTGGCGGTTCTGGAGCGTCTGCAGCCACAGGGACACGTTTACAATAGCTGGAGCCGTAAGACATTGTCCGGGAGTCCTACTAGATTTTTCTTACAAAGTTCAGCAAATGCAGCTTGGACCGCCAACCAGAAAATGTAAATGTCAGCTGCATTTGCAAATGCCGACTCAAGGCACTTTGTTGCCTTAGCCGGTGGCCCAGTGACTGCTAGGAGTTGCTTAAGCAAAAGCTGGAATGCAAGGGTCTTGGCAGTATCGGGGTAAACAAATCATTTACGTCCCAAATCAGATAAGTCCGAGATTATCCCACCAACAACTTCTCCAGTCCCTGACCCCAGAGCTCTGACCAATCACAATCAAGCAAACGGAGGACGCCAGTCCTGCTGCAGACTGTTCGCGCTAACCTGAGCACGCAATATGCATCCAAAAGCCCGCTCCTAGCCCAATTTCGGGACGCACTCTTAGCCCACGGTTCCACCCTGGATATGGAAATTGTGCATGATTTTCGAGGCTATCTTCCTCTTAGTGATTAAAATGCGTACAAACCATTTTAGTTATGGCGGCATTCGATGCGAGCTCTTGCAAGGAGGCTGAGTTTGAGAACTTTTCCTTATATCCCAGGCGTCTTGAGTGCAACTTCGGGAAAGGAACCCGATGTCTTTCCGAAATACAACGATTCCATCCCCTCCAATTCCTCTGACAAAGGAAATCTAGCTGCAACATACTTTCATGGTCATCGCAATCTCAAATATATGGAACGGGAACCAGGCCAAATAGTGAAAAAGATTCATGTCTCTGCTGAGTCATCTGGAATGGCACGCGCGACGCTAGGATGTACTAACGTCAACGATGAAGGACAGATGTCCATAATTCGTGGGTGAAGAACAGCTTGTTCTGCATTTGTTGTCACTGATCACTCTGACAGCCCCTACCAGGGTTTCACCGCGCCCTTTGCAGCGTCCACGATCGCTCACCATAAATCATTTTTGATGATACATGCACTCTTCACTCTTGCATGTAGAGACACTGATCGGTTTGTCCTCACATACTTGACATTATTCTACGATCTGGAGCAATACATCAATGAGGAATAGGATCTATTTCTGTCCATCGAGAACAGCTCCGTGCCTGATCTGCCTGGCTTACTTACAGGTGAGTCATATGTCTCTCGAGTCTCAGGTCTGTGATAGAATAATCCAAGTTCGAACAGGTGAACTTCCATGCAAACCCAGGGCGTGCTGCCAAATTTTGTGAAATTGGCCCTCTATTTTCGTGCAAAGGATGGGCCGCACCTGTCTGGCCGAAACTCAGAACTAACTTTCGAAAGCAAAATCACTCTAATTAGCTAATTATTAGGTGTACTTTGTTTCGATTGCTTCAGTAATTGATGGGCCCTCTGCAACTGAATAAGTACCTGAATGATAGTTGCGAGCAATCGATGGGCTTGGAAAACGAGAGGATGCTGAGATCACTCCGGCCACTATATCCTCCCCTCTGACATCACCAAGAGCTCGTCGCACCATATCCCTTCTCCGGTAGGTTCAACTTTGTATATGCACGGCACATCGACCATAGGGTATGCGCAAACCGCAGACTAGAGAGTCACATGTCAGGAATTGGTATCGCAGAGAACGAGGAAAGTAGCATCCCCTGGGAACACCTTTGATGAGCCAACGATGTGTCTGACAACACCCATCCAGTCGCTATCTAGAATGAGCTTGTCGAATTTGACGAAGCTCTTCTGGGGCCTTGACCAGCCTGTGAGCCAGCTTGCAGGAAGGCGAGTCAGGGCCGAGATGTAGACATTGTTTGAGAGGGGCAAGGTGCGACGAATGCGAGGAGGTAGACTGGGAAGGTGGAAGAATGAAATATGCCAAACAGAATATGCGCATCAGAGAAGGCGTGGTCGATTGAGAGATGTGATAGTTACCCAACTTTGGCTCTTCTTAGTAGTACCGGTGGGCTTTGTCGCAGGTCTTTGGGCGGCGCTCGTGTGACGTGACGCGTGACGAGGGGAGAAGCCGGTTGGGCGGCAGCGCGAAGCGCTGTCGGGCTCCACAAACCCGGGCCTATGGTGAGCTGCGAGGGTTGGAAACACCTCGCACACCATGCCTGGGTTCGAAAGAACCCAATGGAAAGCGAGGAGACCGACCGCCAGGGAAGGTCAAACAAAGTGCGGCGGGCGGGTGAAAACGCGAGCGCGAGCTGGACTCGTTGATGAGCCTGCGGGTGCACGAAGTGGCGCGGAAGAGAGAAGCGCTGCAGCGCCACTTTTCCCTCGCTTGCTCAAAGACATTGCACTGCTGCTTCACTCGTGCCTCATTTCAAGTCAGACCAGCCATTGGTCAGTGGGGAAGTCAACGGCGCCGCCACACTATTCGTCGGTACAAGTAAATAAACCCAGGGACACTGAGGCATCCCGGGAAGAATAGACCCCTACAAACGTTTTCGTGATACTCGGGTAGCTGTATCTATCCATGTACCATGTCCCGAGTGATCTGCTCGCGGATAATTGTGAAAACGTTAAACAAATCTCTCACCGCTTCAGCTCACCGAATGCCAATTTCTGAGAACACCTAAATTAAACCTTGGGAATTAGCAATGCTTAGGTTAGGTTAGTTAGGGGTTAGGTTAGTTAGTTAGTTAGTTAGGTTAGTTAGGTTAGTTAGGTTAGTTAGGTTAGTTAGGTTAGTTAGGTTAGTTAGTTAGGTTAGTTAGGTTAGGTTAGTTAGGTTA
>JBBPTF010000258.1:0-20708 GCA_038094015.1 Phylloporus cf. gajari | reverse complement strand
CATGTCAACCTTGTTGTTGTTGTGCGGTCATTGATGGCATTGGGCCATTGATGATATTATACTATTGTTGTGTCATTATAGTGCTACTGGCATCTTTAGGTGCCATTGTTGTTGTTGTTGTGGCACATAAATGGATACAAACAGGCTGAGAGAGGAGGTGGGCACAGTGAATTGGTCAAATGGGGGGTTTAATGAAATTGAAGCTTGTTCCACTGGTGTGCACAGTACAATGAAAGAAGTATGTACAGTTGAGACTTCCTGTACTTAGCAGAGGCCTCTCTTGGTATATAAGAGTCTGATTGATGAGAAACACTTGAGACAACTTTTAATTAATAAAAGGAGTTCTCTCCTTATATTCTCAAACTAGTCTACAGTTTCATATACAAAAGTATCATATATATATCTGGAATTCAGTCTGAGATGACTGAGTTTGATCTATGAATTGTTGTAGGATGATCTATCTATCTGTTATTCTACTAATGTAGACTTTATTTTTCTAGTATTAGAACAATGGATATGTCAACAGAACAATAGATGACATTTCCTATTATTCAGATTGACAATAGGAATGTTTAGGATTATAGGATCAATGAGGAATTACTAGGATCAAATGTCATGTCAATGTCAATCATTAATGATCAACATGTGTCACTCACTCTATACTTGATATATTAGGAATGGTTACTACTGATCATTAATGGTGATCAGTAGTTGTGATCAGTAGTTACAAGTCATTTATTACTAGTGTAATACACTTGTAATTTCAACAGAGTTTATACTACTTAGCTTTTTTGGTGAGAGTATTTGTATAAGTCATCATCATCAATCAGGATGCAGGATATGTAGGAACTTAAAGAAAAAAAATAATATAGGCTGACTCATCTATTCACACACCACAAATGTGCACCCATGCTCCAAGTGCCAACTTTCCCAATGACAACTAAGTATGATATGATAACAACAACTACAGAAAAAAAGCTAAGTACTACTACTTACTTCCATTTGATGTTTATTACACCCCACCTCTCTAGTCCCAGCCATACCATGCCTCTGCCATCACCATCACTTGCACCACCTTCAAGCTAGCACTATAGTTGTAACATCATTGAACATCATTAATGACCCTGCAACAACATGTATGCCTGGGGATAAAAGCAGTAATGATGACATAACATCATTCATCAGTAAATCACCAAAATCCCTCTAGATACACACAGACTCTCATAGAAATACCACCTATACTACAGAACACCACAGATCACCTAGTGGTCCTAAAGCACCCAGATACTTAGTGCCACAGCTCCACAAGACACCACAGCCAACTAGAATATCCAGAGTACATAGTAATCTAGACACACAGTTCCACAGATCCATAAGCCTTCCAGATGCCCTAGTACACCTCAGACCCCAGTGTCATAGACACACAATCACTCATAGTAATCAAGAAACTTACTGGTTCAAAATGGTAGTCACACTTCAATTCAAATCCTTGGGAATCATGAAGCTGAGATTATGAATGCAAACAAACACAACAGTGCAAGTAACAAAAACAACAAATAGTCTAAGTAAAGATTATATCTGAGCATCAGCTGGAATACACTATATACACACTATTTTAACCTCAAGTCAGAGCTGGTTCAAAAGTTATGAAAAAAAAATATAATAAAAATTAGTGAGCTAGAAAACAGAGAGTCAATCAAGACAGACAGCAAGGCATTGTCCAGCAGCATGCTGAGTCAAGACACCTAAGTAGTAATGGCTTAGTATATGCATACCCTATTCAAGTGTGATGTCTACTCACAATTTCTGTGTAACCTGTGAATCAGGTATGAAGTCAGATGATGTAATTTTGATATAGGTAGGGGGTGGCCATAAATGTTGAATAGAGCATGAATACTTCTAATGTTGAGATCTTTGCTATCAGTAACATCTTGTGACTGCTGGGCCTTGAAGTGGTGGAGCTGAACAATCTTCTCATGCTCTCAAATAATGCTTTTCATCAATGCTTTTTGTGTGTGAGACACATCATACTAGGCATGAACAATCTCAAGTATCAAATTTGCTTCTTGACTCTCTGCATTTGTAGTATCTTCTGTCTATTTGGTTTTTCTCAGCCTTTTACCCACAGCATGTGGTTATATCAACTTACCACAGAACTTCCACAGTACATTATGTAGATCTCATCAAGGAAATTTTGTTCTAACTGCTTCTGTAGTTTCAGGCCTATAGAATCTGATACTACAGACACAATGTCCATGGGTGAATTACATGCTGGTATTTGAGCTGAAGGGTTGGACATGGTGGGTGTGGTACAAAGTCTTTGTTTGTTTGTTTGTTTGTTTGCACTGACACTCCTCGTTACTATGCTTTGCTATTCTTGCTGCAGTAAGGGCAACTTTGTGGATCACAAATCTATAGCAAGATATATAAGCCAACCATGGTCAGGTTGTACAAACTGGACTGACAATCTCATTTGTATTAATGATTTTATCCTTAGATCAGAGTATAATGATGCCATGGCCATTGACCAACTTGTAACTATGTAAGATCATAATGAATCTAGTAAAAATGAGATGCTTGATAGCAAGAACCCCCCAGTAGAATCCCTGTCAAAGTCTTTTTATTTGACTCAATATTTCTCTAGAGCTGCTTACATATATAATGGTGGCAAAACATTTATCAACAAGTTTGAAGCAGACAAATTCAGCAAGTACTGAACCTCAAATATTTACTATCCATTCACCTCCAGGAGTGAGTGGGAGCTAGCCTCTTGGCTCCTTTGCTTAGGTTTGAACATGAAGACAATCAATTTGCTTCTCTCCCTCAATTTGATTCATTCTTTTGTTTTAGCTTATCAGAAACATCTATTCACATCAGACATAGATTAAATCTTTACCTATCTCATTTTGAACAGCAAGGAAGCTGAGAAAACAAGCTAAGCTACTGCCCAGTGGTCCTTGTTGGATGTCATGTTAAATCATTCCTTCCTATCCAACCAAATGACCTGTCCTTCTCTACTGGCATGATTTGTTGGAACTTCTAGAATCTCTCTTTAACAATCCATTATTCATAGACATGATGGAGCTTGTACTGTATTGGTTGTACACAATGGCTGACCACCTGTACTGAGTCTATACAGAATGGATGTCAGGAAATGAAACTTGGGAAATGCAAGTGAGATAAAGTTTCTTTCAGACACTTCATGTGTTGACTTCTGCTAGTCTCAACTTCCTGAAGGTGCTACCTTATTTGGGACAATTCTTTCCTCAGACAAAACCAATATTTCAGTCTTAACTGGCAATCACATTGCTCACCCTCTCCTGATCAGTCTTACAAACATCAAGTTCTCTATGTGTCTCAAACTTTCCTCAAACACCCTCCTACTTGCTGTACTTCTTCCCATACCAAAATTCCTTCATAAAAAGAAGTGGATGAGGGGTGTACTTGAAAGCCACTTGATTCACAACTGTCTAGATATTTTTCTTGAACTCCTGAAACACACAGCTACTGTTGGGGTCATGCTATCAGACCTGCATGGCTATCAAAGATACTGTTTTATCCCTATAGCAAGTTACATTGTTGACATGCCTGAAGTAGCCCTACTCTCTGAGGTCAGAAGAAAGACTTTACCAATCATGACAGCTATATATACATAATTTGGGATCTATTTCAACACAAGCTATGCACTGCATCAGCTATGCTCACCCAACTTGAGGTTGTAGCTACAAAAGCTGATCCTCAAGATATCATGGCTTACTTTGAGAAGCACAGAAGGTTTGTTTGAATAGTGTTGACCTACTCTTTTTCCAAAACTTCCCTCTATCTTGTCTCAGTTGCTTTCTTATCACTGAATTGCTCCACCATCTCCACAAAGAGTTCAGTGACCATGACCTCAAGTGGTGTATCAACACATTGGGTTCAGCCAAGATTGACTTTAGGTTTTCTATCCTCCATCCCATTATTGGTCTCTCCCATTTTAAAGAAGGTGTTTCAGAGTTCAACAGATCACAGGTTGAACATATTGTGACATACAATGTTTTATTATTGCAGTTGTTACCAGCTGTACAGATTGTAATGTGATCAGGGAGATCAGAGTGCTAATGGACTTTCAGTACCATGTGCAAGTGTACAAAACCACAAACCACAATGTTGCTCTTATAACTTCTGCTTTGACTGAATTTCACTTGCACAAGGACACTATTCTCAATACTGGTTTGCATCAGGGGAAGAGTGGTAGACCCATCAACATTTAGCACATACCTAAGTTAGAGCTAATGCAGAGCATAGTGTCAAGTATTCCCAGGGTTGGTGCCCTTATTCAGTGGTCAACTGATCTTACTGAGCATACACACATCAAACAGATCAAGGATCCTACATATGCAAGTAATAACAGAGACTACAATCCCCAGATTTGTTGGCAGCTTGACTACTTGGAGAGGTGTAGAAACTTTGACCTTACATTATCCCTGATAGCCCCTCCTCATGCCAATACCCAGCCTTATGATGAAATGGACCATGAGGCAGATGAAGATGGAGAGGATAACCATATGAATGATAGATGGAGTTCTGAAGCTCATGTGGCCCCATTCAGATGTCTAGTCAACTACTTTGCCTGTGCAATTGCCCTAGAGTTGTTGAAAAAATCAACACCTGTTCTCCATCACTCATTTTCTGCCAGTAATGTAGTCTTTAACCTTGCTTACAACCCCTCAGTACAATCTATTTCTGTTGCTGCTGCTGCTGAACTGTTCCAACTTCCTGACCTATGCACAGATTTTGCTGATTTCTACTCTTATGAGCAAGTGAATGGTGTTTATGTGACACAATTGATACATGGAATCCAGAGAGCATCAAATTCATCTCCTCTTCCATTTGAACATGTTCAAGTTTGGTTCAAGCTCTGCTTGCAAACCACCAAGTTCCATATGAATTCAGTTTTACCTACATAAACACTTCACACATTACCTCTGAAAAGAGAATGGCTGCATGGACATTATGATATAGTGATAGTGAATACAGATTGTTCACACAATTGGCCAATGAGCAGGATGAAAAGTAAGCAAATTCTTAACTGTTACCTATATCTGTGTATCTTTCAATGTGATGAGTTTGCAGGGCATTTGGTTGTACAACTCCAGCTTATCATATGTCCCTTAGGAAAGCTTGATCAAAAATTGTGGGCTGACTAATTTGTGGCATACATTCAATGCTTTCATCAGGGAATTTTCAATGAAATGATAATTTATTAGATAGCTTTATCTATTTCATATATCCTTGAAAGATATTTCTTAATAATATATATTTGATAAAGCTATATAACCCTGTATAGCCCTTATAATATGGATCACATATATCACTCTTGTTAAATTGATCATATGTATCATAATGTTAATCATATGAACTGATCTTTCTCTATGATAGATCTGACCAATAGTATCAGTATTGATTATATGAACTGATCTTCCTCTATGATAGATATGGTTAGTAGTATCAGTGTTAGTCATATGAACTGATCTTCCTCTATGACAGATATGATCAGCAGTATTAGTGGTAGTCATATGAACTACTCTATCTCTGTGATAGATCTGATCAGTTGTATCAATGTTAATCATATGAACTGATCTATCTCTATGACAGATCTGATCAGTATTATCAGTGTTAGTCATATGAACTGATTCAAATTAGATTCTAATCACTCTATTTGCTATCCAATCTATGGTTGATATCAATGAAAGCCAGAACACAATCCATTTCATCAACCCTATGATGTAATATGACAATCACTGTAGTCAAAAGAGTATTCTACATGACTTGCAACTCCAGAAGATGCCAAATATATAAACCTCAGACAGTAGCATCATGGACAGCAGAGTTCATAATGTACATGCTCACATTGGAGTCATTAGCTGCAGCTTTGAGCATCACATGCCTGTGATGGATTGTTACAAGAGCACTGTTATATGAAGGCAACTGTACACTTTTGTTATTTGCCAGGAAAATTTGTCTGCAACAACATTGGCATGAGTGTGCTAGAAGTAATAAGTACTTACCTATTCCACTATGGCATAAGCATTTTAACTTCTTCTGTCTCCTTCAGGTTGTTGAGGAATTCATGTATGCTATTATAGAAGCATTTTGAGTCTGTCAAAAGGTCCATACATGAAAATATTTGAGTAGACATTAAGGTGAAGCAAGCCTATTGAGGAATTTAAGTGGAACACAACAGGATCAAACATAGAATATTTACCTTTGTCACCACATAAGCAACTGATGCCTTTATTACAGCACACATCCTATGGATGCATACATTGCAAGAATGTGTGTCCCTTGGCACTTCAAGGTTGGCAGAACCAGGAGATGTGAATATATGCTTGTAGGCCTATTTGGTGTGATCTTAAGTATGCAATTGTCCAAATGAAAAACAGACCTACTGATACAAGTATTCCACTATAAAGCAAGCCATTCCATGGATCTTCTACATCTCATTTGTGTACCAAAATTGGACCATTGACCCCCCACAACCTGGAGTTGCCCACTACATACAGTGAGCTCAAAAACCCTTTCAATACTAACCTTGATAGCAGTGTATGAAGTGCACTGCCAAACACTGTGAGAATCATGCTTACCTTTGGTGGAGTTATAAATAGTACTTACTCTTGGCTACAAAATTGTCCCTTAGGTCATGTGATTTGGTTCACACACTGTGGAGATATCATTATTTCAAGTCAGCAATGTCATTGAAAGGGTTTTTGAGCTTTTGAATTTATAGTTAGAATATTGTTGAAATCATATGATATTTGACATTGTTTGGCCATACAAACAGTGATCCATATGTAAACAGTATGTCTGAGTTTTAAAAAGTTCCCACACTTCTTGTTTCATATCCACTACCATGGTTAGATCTCTTTCTCTTACTCAACAAGCCAATATCCTTTCTCTACTTGATGCTGGTCATTCTGGTGAAGCCATTGCTAAGCAAACTGGTGTTAGCTCTTCTATCATATCCAGGCTTCATTCTAAAAAGTGTTCTACCCTTCCCAAAACTGTTGAGGGTTGTCCTTCCAAGCTTTCCTCTGCCAACATTCATCATGCCCAACATCTTATTACTTCTGGGAGAGCTGAAAATGCAGCTCAAGTGACCAAAGCTCTCACCAATATCATCAACCAGCCTCTCTCTACTAGTACAGTTTGTCTTCACTTGAAGAAATCTGGTATGAAAGTTGTGGTCAAGTCCAAACACCCTATTTTCTCTACCAGACATCACAAGGCTCATTTGGACTTTGCAGTAGCTCACAGAGATTGGACTATAGAGGACTGGAAGAAGGTAATATGGTCAGATGAGACCAAAATCAACAGATTAGGGTCAGATGGGCACAAGTGGGCATGGAAAAAGGCAGGTGAGGGACTCAGTGATAGACTGGTACAAGAAACCCTTAAATTTGGAGAGGGTTCTTTGATAATGTAGGGTTGTATGACTTGACAGGGAGTTGGCTTTGCTACCAAGATTAATGGTAGGATGGATGGGGACCTCTACCTTCAAATTTTGAAGGATGAGTTAAAACAAACCCTAGAGCACTATGAGCTCAATCCTCCTAATATCATCTTTCAGCAAGACAATGACCCCAAGCATACTTGTAGAAAGGTGAAGAAGTGGCTAGAAGAGCAGGAGTTTCATACTATGGTGTGGCCTGCACAGTCTCCTGACCTCAATCCCATTGAACATCTTTGGAGATGGCTGAAAAGGAGGCTTGCAGAGCATGAACACCTTCCTAAGGGAATTTTGAAATTGTGGGACAGGGATTAGGTGGAGTGGGAGAAGATACCAGTGGAGGAGTGTCAGAAGCTAATTGAAAGCATGCCTAGAAGGGTTCAGGCAGTGCTTAAGGCAAAAGGAGGCTATACCAAGTACTAAAATCCTATCCAATTCAAAAGCTCAAAAACCCTTTCAATGACATTGCTGACTTGAAATAATGATATCTCCACAGTGTGTGAACCAAATCACATGATCTAAAAGACAATTCTGTAGCCAAGAGTAAGTACTATTTATAACTCCACCAAAGGTAAGCATGATTCTCATAGTGTTTGGCTGTGTGCTTCACATACTGCTATCAAGGTTAGTATTGAAAGGGTTTTTAAGCTCACTGTAGCTTTTCCTTTATTCTGCAACATGTCATGTGAGGATGGTAATTGAGATGGACTGATGATGTATGTACTTGGTATTCAACCAATCATATCCAACTGGACAAAGTAATGTGTCAGTTCATTTGTGATGGAAGCCTCAACCAGCTTTCACATTATGGGAGATGTTTGGGTTGAGTTTTTGACCTTTTGGGGTGATCCAGTTGATGATTGTGCACTTCATTCCCTTCGTGTTATTGGCCCTAGTACTGTTTGCACCTTTCTGGAGGTACAAGAACCATTAACTCAGCTAGAAAAATATATCATAATGGATTTTCTCACTAATTTGACTATGAGGACTACTTCTTCCTTGTCAGCCAATATGATACAAGCTTTGAGTGATGGGATCAACTTGAGTAACTTGAGAAACACATTAAACTGCTTCTTTTCACTATAAAGAGTAATAGAGGTGGCTTAACTGTGTAATGAGGGGATGCTTACTGTTTGGAAAAAGTCTGCATGTCATCTAATTTGCCTATCATTACAAGCCCATTTGAAGGTAATGTCTAGACACTACAAAACACATGAAGTACGCATCTGAAGTATCATCTATGGTGTACCAGTGGATCCTGAGTACTTCAGGCATGGAGTCAGTAAGTAGTATTGAGCAGGTCATGTGTAAGATGTATGGTTGTTTCCTGGGCCCTATTTCCAAAGCATTTGACTGTGGCCTCTTCTATCCCAAAGTTGATGACTCAGAAACAGCAACCAAGGCATTAGGCAATTCAGACATAGAGGGTGAGAAGTGAGCAGGTTAAAGAGAATGAGATGGAAGTTCATCTTGCTCAAGATGCCCTTATATACCTAGTTTCTTAATACAGTACCTGAATTCAACTTCATGTCAGATATTTGTATCATAGGATAAGGTCACAGGACAATTGCCAAGGTAATATTAATGGTGGTGTGTAATACTCCTGGATATCATACAGACATACCATTTCAGGTTTCCACTCTCTTGTTCTCAAAGAAAGACTAATCAAACATTTTGTCAGTCTTTATGTTAAATGAAAGGGACCATTTTCACAGTCTGGTATTAGCTGCAAGATTACAACTTTCCTGAAGAATAGTGAGTGGCAAAAAGTTACCAAGTCAACCATAACTTAGGCTTGAATCATACCAAAGGTGGAGTGACAGCAAGTGCCAGTAAGGATTCATAAACAAGAGCTACAAAGATGTAGAGGATGATGCTACCTGATAACCACAGCATATAACAAACCACTAGAACAAAATGTATAGACTGTGGGAGATTGACAACCAACAAGTAGCTTAAGTCCAACATAAGGGAATTATTCATGTCTATGAGATTATGAGTCAGTTGCTAACCTTAGGCTTTGCAAGAAATAAGTTGTAACAAAGCTCTCAATCCATCATCTCAGCCTAACTATCTATAGTATATCACTATTCTTGATTGCTTAATCATGAGAAAAGTCTGTCCATTGTGTTCTTGACTTCACCTGGACATCAGCATTGTCAACAGACAAGTGGAGGAAATCAAGGTCAGGAGGCATACATGATATACTAGAATAGTCAAACAAGATGAGTAGTAGAGGGCAGCACATTGATGAAAAAACCAATGGGGACTTAAAAACCTTGGCTACAGGGGGGAATATGGGGTACTGACAAGCATCTACAATGATCATGCTCATCTTGTTACAAAGCACCCTATAAACTAATATAGAATTCAAATAAAGAAACAGAGACACAAGACCCACACCTCATGTTCTCTAACCCAACTCCTCAGCATTCAAATTAGAACCATACATCTCATAAATGTGAGATACATCTGGGTTGTCATCTGATCCATCACTATTTTGATTTGTATCCTGCTATATCTCCCACTTGAGAGCATCCTGGTCTGTGAGTAAAAAACTGGGGTTAAGATTGTCAAACTGATTGATAAAATCTACAGAATGATCAATGGAAGTGGGTTTAGCATCACTACAAAGAATGTCTTTCAGAAATTCCCATTTCAGGGAGGATAGTAGGAATTCATTGTTGAGATCATTGAACTCATGTGGAGGGCATGTGTCCAAGAGTGATATACCTACAGCATGCCCTAAAGCAATGTTAAATATAGAGCACCAGGTGTATAGGCTTTGTACATTGGCTCTAACAGACTGGGCTTTGAGTGCAGCACTATCCCAAACATGAGAATACATATGGCCAACTCTGAGGCCCCAATGATTTCACATCAACATATTACAGTCTACAAACCTTATGTTATAGTATTAGAAAAAAAAGATGTAGCAAGTTCAACCTCAAATTTACTTACTTGTTGATGTAGTAATACTTCCAATCACAAGATGAAGGAGATGACAATATGATGCCATCTGGGTGTAATCATCCATTTGTGAAAGCAGGTATAAGGTGACAACCTCTTAAAACTTCCATGGGATCCACAAAATCAAAAGTGTCCACAACATTTAACAGAACAAATCATAACATATCAAGCAGGACCCTATCATGCCATGCATCAGATAGCACCAATCCATACCATCATACTTGCAGGAAGTCTAGTTGCCTGGCATTGTAATCCTTGAGGTCTAGACTAATGCATTGCATGTTTGTGTGATAGATGCCAAGGATTTGAGCATAGCAGAAGTGGTACAAGACCACTCCTGAGTCTTCATAGCATCCCCCAGCCAGCATCATTATGTCATAGTAGTTACTATTGGGGTTAAAATTGTCCTGACTGCATTCAAGGTTGTACACAGTATGGTTGATGTGAAGGACATTGTGCTGGTAAATACAGTTGCCCTTGAATAAGAGTTGATTGATGTTGGCCTCTAACAAGTTGTAGCTATTGTCTATGGGTCATAGATGATCAGGACTTAATTCCACTACATCTTGATGGATTGACTGGATGTGAGGATACAGATGGCGTCTCAACTTAGGGACAAAGTCCTATAACTTCATTTAGTTGGGGCCAGGAAGGAGGGTTAAATATAAGCATACCATCATCACTGGGTCATCCAATTTTTGTCCAACAAAGCATTGAAGATTAATGGGTCAGTGTTGTGATTTCCCAATGTTATAACGGTTGTCTAGAATGCTTGGAACAGACTCTGATGGATTGACCATGGACTTGCAAATTCAACATATTCTTACTTGCCATTGTTTGATCTCTTTTCTACTGGTGCATGTATATCTCTCCTTACCAACTCTATGCTCCCATTCACCCTGAACACAAGTTAGAACTCAATTCATGTGCACATCAATACACTAGATACTCACAAGCTGTGTTGAGTATGAATCAGTTGTCTCAAACATTCTAATTGAAGTGGTGTAGTCACCTAATGAATATAGCTTGTAAGTACAAAGGTTGAAGGTCTTTACTCTGTGAACTGAGATAGTGGCAGTGGAGCATGTACTATCATGTTACAACTGGGTACAAGCATCATGATGCTGGCACCTCTCCACTTCATGCTTGAGTTCTTTTGTGTGAAAGACAAGACAGGTTTCAGCCTCAAAAGTACACATTGCATCAGCAAGAGATTTTGTCATGTCATCCATAATTTCAAAGATTTTGTCCATATGTATTCATAGCTTTGCTAGACTGTGCCAATGACAGAGGAGATAAAGCGGGTTTAGCACTGCAGTGGCAGAAAGCCATCAAACACAGGGAGAGCACACTGTTGAACTATGATCAGATGGAGAGAAATAGTCACAACATTACATATCTGTAGAAGATCTTTGAAGTCATGGGCCACTAATCTCTTCATTTATGATACATTCATTGAGAACTGTCAGATCATATCTCAGCCAAACATGGGGACCTGACAATATCTTCAAGTGGTCCATATATCAGTTTCAGAATGTCATTGGACTGGAATGACTTTCCTACAATCCAGCTCATGTAACTTGTTACCTTTTAAGCTGTCAAGAATATATAGGAGATATGTGAAGACCATCTTCCAGACCCCTTATTCAAACTCATGCAGTAGATCAACTACAAGCACAGTGAAAACATTAAACCTGAAGATGCAGAGTTTCTCTAAAAAAGCATTTGTATGGGTTAGTGTAAGCATATGAGTATTCATTAGATCTATGCCTACCAGAGTATGTATGAGTGATTCGCCTTTGAGAAGCTTTTCAACACCTGGAGAGTTGATGGCATAGTTCTTCTTGTTGATTAGACATCAGGCATTCAAGCCTTTGTTCTATAAGCATTATTAGCAACCCTAACCAGTAGTTGTCATAGAAACATATCCTGTTCACAACTCATATCTGGAATAGATGTCATGGGAAATTTGCATTGTGGACAGGGACACATTCCAAGATTTCATATACATGAGATCAAGACCCTACTCAGATAATATCAAGGTTAATGTGTGATCCAGATGTGTATGAAACACAGACACTAACTTTTCAGGGTAATCAGTGGAATATGTGAATATCTATAGATAATAGTGTCATGTGATACCATCACAACAACATATGATGATCCCATGCTGATAGGCCTTCATGAACTCCTCATTAAGGAGAATCTTCCACTGTTTGTGAAAAAGTTCCCGCTGACAGTGAGTATGAAGTATTTCACTCACTGTGTTATCACTCAAATGTTCTACTAAGAAATCCTTGAATTAATCTGGTAACTAGGCAAGAAATAAGATCACAAGATGACAGAGACACTGAATCCATACTGCTTGAAAATATACTACATGAATATAGAGATTATTAGACGGTTGAGATCTTCAGAGCTTTGACTTGTTTCTAAAAAACATATAAAGTAGCCACAACTTCATATCTCTGAAGGCAGTTAGCTGTGTTGCATCAGACCAGAACATGAGTCCCATGACAAAATGAGGTAAATTGCAGCCAGGCTCTGAGAGCATGTCTTGAAGTGTCTGATGAACCTCAAGAAATGTAGGGGACATAAACAGATCATTATAGACTTTGAGGCTATGATTCTAGTGAGGCAGATGCCATCTTAATTCATATGGCTCAAGATGGAAGAGTGACACATGAAGTGGATTTGTGAGCTTCTCCTTGATAATTGAGATGATGGAACAGTGATAAAAGTTGTCCACTTTATAGTCTTTTGCTCCTGCATTCCCTGACTTTGTGTGAAATGGCATCAATATTGTGACAGAGGACTGCTTCCAACTCTTGTCCTCATCTAACACTGGAACATCAGTGTCAAATTGACTGTGCCCAAGCTATGCATTGATGGCAGTCCAGGCAGTCTGAGAGACAGTAGGAGGAGAAAAGGTGGAATCTCCAATGATGTCAAGTAGTTGGTGGAAATCTTCCTTAGACTTTTTGGCCCTGCAATCTCAATACCAATCTCCAAGCCACATTGAACTTTCATTTGGATAGAAGTGGTACAGATTCACATCCTTGAATGGCTGGCAGTCAGCAGCTGAAGAACACATATCCTCAACTGAATATAGATCTTCTGGGTTGTGATGAGGAGGTGAGTCCATGCTGTATATATGAAATAGGCTGAATTTGTTCATCTGAGTCTTGAACAGCTTCTGTACTGAGCTGTAGAGAGAGAGTGGATCATTCAACAGGGTGAGAGGAAACATTCTGGGAAGAAGACATCAATGTGCTTGTAACCACTGTTAAAGTTAATTGTGCATTTGAGAATACCTTAAGAGGAGGCAGTGCTGACAGATGTTCTGGAAGGATGTCTGGAAAACCTAGGGACCACTTGTGATCAAAGTATTATGACATTCACTGTAGTGAAGGAGATCCATCATGGCCTGTGGGTGATTATTGTGAGAAGACCATCTGAAAGTAGATAGTTCATTCATCAGAACCAAATAATGAGAACAATGTGCCCTCTCTAGTGACTTGGGGTAAACCATCCAAGGGTTTGCCTTCATGAGGGTCTGAGGAACCTGATGTGCTGAACATTGACAGACACCCTAGAAGTATGTCCAAATTTCATAGTGATCCTGTATGATTAGAGTGCTACAACTTTCATTGTAGTGAAAGTGACCTTCCTTCACAATCTACAGGTAGTTGCTGTGGGAAGGATGTCTAGAAGGGTTCACTCCTCAGAACCAAACAGCAAAAATAAAATATTCTCCTCCTCACCTGAGGTAAATCATAGTCTAGTAGAGATTGGTCATCCTGGAGAACTGAGACACAAGATGTACTCAATGATGCACATTGACCATCAAAGATTGAGCTCTGGCCAACATTGCTAGTTTTGGCTCTCTTGGCATAAAATATTTCTATCACCCTGGAAAATGTGTCAGATAGTCATTTCTTGCCTTTGCAATATCCTCTCTTGTGGCAAGTGAACCCATTGATGTCATTGAAGGAAAGGCCACAGACACAGGTTTGTGAGAATGCAAACTCCACCATCAATAGAACAAAAATAGATCTACTAGCCTAGCCTAGGCCCTTTTCAAGTCAGTGATATTTTATAACTCCCATGCCTTCATTATCCTTTCTTCAAGATTCTACATTGACATATCATCAAGCAATAACACTTTTTTGTGATCTGGGCCAAGAGATTGCCCAACTGTACAGAGGTCAAATGTATTTAAGTAAATAGTTATAATTTTGAGGAAATGTACACTGCAAACACTGGAAATTTGCCTGCAAAATTCTGCTTAAGTCTTACAATAAACCAACAATGAACTCACTACATTGGTATTGTAAAACAACTATTTGTCCCCTCCTCAGGACAGACAAATGTCCCTCATCCTTACATGAGCAATAGTGGTGAAGTACTTCCCCCTCATAGTATCCACTTCATCAATATCAACAATATGTAGCATGTGTCTGTGAAATCTTCTGGACTCCTGCTTCACCTAGAATCTGACATACAATATCCTCTCAATCCTGGCCCTTCAGCTTAACATCTGCTAGGCTTGTGATCAATGTGTTCTTCATCAACAATGATTATGCATACATTTGTCTTAAAACTTCTAGAGGGGGAGTTGTGACAACTGGTTGTCACTATCAACTGAAGTAAATCATCTTACTTTGGCTGCTAATGCATATAGAATACCACCAGGATTTTCAAGGAGTTATCTATGGCATTAATATAGTCTGAAGCTCCCACAAGCTTTGTGAACTTGTTAGGGTCCAGATCACCACACCAAGCAGCATCCATACTGTTACAACTTGCTCTGATCTATGAGCACACTATACTCCATTTCATTCCATTCATACTCATTGCATTGTTCTTTTTCTTCTATTGGTCATACTTTTTGACATAACCTCAGACTTTATTTCTTTTATGATGACATAGATCTCCTGACTCATCTGCAGTCATCATTTCATCCTCTATAGCCTCATCTTATGTTTCAGTTTCATCTTCATCATTGCTTCACCTTCATCATTTGATACTGTGCATTCCTATGCCTACTGCAGACTGTGCTTACCTATACTGATGGCATCCCTAGGTGTTCTCATTCCAATCTTCCATTCCTACCATAAGGGATATATAAGTCATCAGTAGCATACTTGTATTCCTTAAGCTAGATCTCCTCAATCATACCTGATTTGTGGATAAACATCCTACCAGCCTGTCTGACTAGACTCTTGCTTCACTCGAACTCAAACTTGCTGTCTTTTGAGGATACAACTTGGACCTATCTGGTACAAGCATAACATATACTGTGTGAGCTTGGTGCAGATGTAGGAGATGAATCTGCAGTTGCATTTGGAGAAGTCACTAGCATACTATGCTTGCTTAAAAGTGGTAGTAGGGACATAGTAGAGTGACTGAATAGAGTAGCAGCTTTCAACATTGTGTGATGTAAGAGTAAACATAGTAAGAGGTGGTGGGTGGATTGGTAACCATTGAAACCTAATGCAGTTGTCACATGGAATGCTGTATATTGTCTACTTTTCTCATATGACCAGTATCTGTCACACTACCTATCACTGGCCATCTATGAGTTCAATGAATAAACCCAATAAACCCTATCCCTTTAGTTTGTGTGCTATACATTGAGAGTAAAAGTCTTGTCCTTGCCATAGTGTTTTGAAGTTGATTAAGCAGATATATTTTTCACTGTAGTCATTATTGATGGGACTTTTGAGCTGTGTTGTTCACATGACTTCTGCTGTAACATGTGTATGCTGCCTGTATGCTCCTTGTTTGACAGATGATCTGGTAAGACATAATCTGCTACTTGCTTTCATAAGGCATATTTTAATGGCTTAAGTGAACAATTGAATATATAGGCAGTCATGGCACCATCCTTTTATAATTTGCATCCACAATCCTACCTAGTGTTTAAAAGTCCAGTTGCAGACTGATCAAAAGACTGGCAACTGGACCAGACCAAACTAGTTAGCAACCAGACTCCAGTTGTCAGTTGCCTATTTTCTTGGACAAAAGACTGCAGTTGTCAACTGATTGCAACTGGTTGCAACCAGTGTACAGCCACACTACCTAATCAGACAGTGTTCCTCTAATTTTCTACTATTTTTTGAGGGTTTTTAGATGGTTTTTGAGTGATTTCTATGTGTTATCATTGCAAATTAGTATATTTAATGACATAATATGATGTATAGACACTAAATAAACATTATTTACACCTGTGCAGGACAGGATTCACACATAAAACTGGTTGCAACTAGTTGTCCAAAGATGAGTTACAACTGGCTTTTTTCAGTTTTTATCAGTTCAGTTGCCCCATATGGACATCTGGGACCAGTCTTGGTCCAGTTGCCTTATTTTGAAGGTCAAAACCCAGACTGGACCAGACTTTTAAACTCTAATCCTACCAGATAAGTGAACATTTTTCATGCACCTGGACTCTATAATGCTGGACCTAGGCATAGCCTCTAGTCATGAATGGGACAACAGCCTGAGAAGGAAAAATGTTGAAAAAAGCTCAAAGATGGATGGACATACCTTGAGGGAGATGTGCAAATGAAAATGCTTGAATATAATGTCACACATATGAATACTCTCATCTTTTTCCTCCCTTGCCAATGAAAGTCAAGGCCTTCACCATATATCTGAGGAGAGACTGCTGAATTGATTGAAATAGTATTAGTGTTCATGTATGTGAAAGTAGAATAACAAGCACTTGTTTCACAGTCATGTCTCAGTGCCCCAGATGTGCTCAAATGAAAGCTTAATCAGTAGACATAGGCTAGATGCTATTTTATAACATCAGGATTGCCCTGGGTAACAATGCTTCTGCATCTGTGAGTTGACCATGTTTCCATATATTGAGCATAGCAGTATCAATATCAAGCTCTGGATCTTAGAATGATTGAGATATAGGAACAATTAATCAAAGACATGAAATATATTAAGATGGGATAGAAAACAATGGGAATTGGATACTAGGACAAAACAAGGTGTTGTTGAATGAGATAGTTCATTGTAGTTCATACTCCTAATTAGGTAGATTATGTAATCTTACCAGTAGTATAGATATTTCAAACTCCACAGCTGAGTTCTAATTAACTTTTGTTCTCTAATCTTCATGAGCATCAACCACACTCAACGACCTCAACACAATAGTATGTAGTAGCATTCTCTCTTGCTGAACCTTCATATGCTTGACAGGTTATGAGCTCTGATGCATGACTAAGGAGCACAGTAACACACTACACCAATGTCTACTGTATCAGATACCATTTATGTCCATCTCATCTGCTGCTTTACACACAACTTGGTTAGTTGTCCCCAACTGCTGTATAATGGTTTGGACTGCTGCTCAATAGAGTATATCCTTATCTAGTTTGCACAAATGGGCACTAAGGGGAACCTGTGACAGTATAATCTACTGACACTTTGTATTACAGAAACTATGTCTTCTGTCATTGCTTCCACCTTCACCACTTGTCTCCCCATCTTCAATGGGATTTGCTATTATCAATGGTGTTCAACCTTGGTCAACTACCTCAAGGCCATCAGTTCCACCTGGGTTTTCAAAGTTTTATCTCCCACTGCTCTAACTACTACCTCCATTTTGGAGAATTGTCACCAGTTCATTGACTGACACTCTAATAATGACAAAACTGTCAGCATCATTCTCTCTACCTTTTCTTCTGCTCTCTAGCAGAAATATAAGGTCAAGACCAATGCCTTTGACCTCCTTGATGTCAGCAATGATGACTTTGACAAGATGGAGATCTCCCAGGTCTACTCTGACTTTAAAGAGATGAATGAGCTTGCCATCCCCACATCCTCTAATCCTACTCCTATGTTCATGTGTCTTGAACACCTTTATTCCAAGCTCAAAGACACTGGTTACAAGATCTCTGCCAAGCTTCAGGTGATGATCATTCTGTCAAAGCTTCCCTCCTCATACACCAACATTGCTCAGAATGCCCTCCAGGAGAATGATATAGTAGGGAAGGCAAAGGATCTGACCTTCATGAAGGTTCAAGCTGCTGTCATTTTACAATTTGAACAATTGACAATGATGGGTAAAAGAAAGGCCCCCAAACAGGCCAACAAAATTTCTGCCATCAAGCAGAAGGAGACTTATCTCTTCTTTCAGCAGCAGCAGCAACCAGATGTGCCTTTTGGATCATAGTCAGGAAGTAGCACACCAAAAGAGAAGAAAGACAAAGGAAGACAAGGATAGAGAGGCAAATGCCTCTCCAAGAAGCAACAAGGGGGCTAGGCCCACCTCACCTTCATTGAGGAGGACCAACCCCTCTTCACCTTCATCATTTGTATCACCAATGTCCCAGTAACAGTGGACCCTCAGGCTCTTGTCTACTACTTACCTCAGATGTACCAAGGTTAAGACAACTCTCCTGCCTTCAAGGAGGTTCAAAGCACATTTCATTACACACAAGAAATAAACCTTGCCACAACATCTGAGAGCATTTGCTCTCTGTCCACTGCTGTCCCCCTCCTTGATCACATTGATTGGTCAGATATCCAATATGAACCCTCACCCCTACTGCCATACTCTTCTTCCCCTCCTCTCAAATATTCTCTTGCTGTCCAAGAAGCAGAAATGAGTGGAATGTGGCTTGACAGTTGCCATGATCACACACCTCTCAAGGGCACATCTGCCCAACTCAAGTCTGTCGCTGAGGACAAAGAGGTCCCCTATCAGACCTTCCCATCAGACATTCAAACAGACTGTCCATACTCAATGGAAGATCTGGAGAGTTCTCTTCCATCAAAACAGACAAGACAGGAGATCAGCATTGTTGCCACATCCTGGGACAAGGAGGACCAGGTTGACATTTATGGATCTGATGATGAGTGGGATCCCTATCCAAGATATGTCTTTTACCCTTTCATCATTGCCAATCCATCCTCATCTGAACATGCTATGACAGCATGTACTAATGTTTCAGACTGTACTCTGTCTATGGTATATACTTCTGTACACATAGATACAAAAATAGACACTATGATTTGTACACATGGTTCAAAACATAAGTGTGACAGTAGTACCAATATGAATCCATTATTGATTCTTGATTCAGGTGCTTCCATACACTTTACTCCTGATAAAAATAACTATGTCACTTATACCCCATTGAAAAAAGAAGACCAAATGCCAGTTTATACAGCCACTGGTGTCCTACAAGTCATAGGGACAGGTACATATCTTATCAGATGGCTTGATGAATCTAATCACCCCCATGTACTTGATCTGCATGATGTCAGATACATTCCTAACTCAGAAGTCCAACTAATCTCTATGGGTCAACTACTTTATGCTAGTGCTAAAATTCAAGTGATGTTAACCACCTCAATATGTTATATGGTGATGGTAGCATACTTGCACCTTTTATTCCTGGCTGAATGCATTAGAACATGTACACCATTGAAGATATTCCCTCACTAAAACATAATCTCACAAAATCATTCCCCAATTATGATATCATGCATCACTGCTTTGGTCATCCTTCAAAGGAAGTTCTTAAGCATGTGTAAAAATGAGTACATTACCTCATTAAAACACAACCTCATGAAATCATCCCCCAATTATGATATCATGCATTACCACTTTGGTTATCCTTCAAAGGAGGTCCTCAAACATATGTGAAAACATATGTACAATTTTCCTGAATCCATTCAGTTCCCTTAGGAAGAAACCTTGTGTCCTGGCTACACCCAAGCAAAGATGTCTAACAGGCCTTTCTTACCTGAATCTAAATGAGCACCATCTGCCTTTGAACTTATACACTCAGACATTAAGTCTTTTTCCATTGAATCCTACCATCAGAACAAATATGTTATCACATTCTTTGATGATTATTCATCCTTTGGCTGGATCAAGCTTTTACACTTGAAAGATGCTACATTATAAGCTACAAAGCAATTTATTGCTATGATCAAAACTCAGTTTAATGCCACTATCAAAGGGTGGATGTCTAATACAGGGGGAGAGTACAAATCTCAAGCATTTGATAAACTATTGTTTGATGATGGAATTTACATTTTCCAGAGTGCTCCCCATACCTCACAACAAAACAGGTGTGCTGAGGTATTTATGTGCACAATCATGGACAAATCTGGATCCATGAGACTCAAAGCCTGCTTGCCCTAATCTTGATGGGAGTTTAGTTGAGATCATGCTATACACCTGTACAATTGTACACCCTTTAAATGTCATAATTGACAC